>KQ962301.1:46859-57627 GCA_001563735.1 Leucoagaricus sp. SymC.cos | reverse complement strand
GCCCTACCTAGGCTCATTGGCTAGCAGAACTTCTATTGGCCACAGATCCCCAACTCCTTTTGGATATCGTCATAAATGCCATTGTTGCCCTTGCTTTGTTAGTTATCTCAATCAATTGTAGGTCATTCTGGATAAAATTGATAGAGTCAGAAAGCCTTGTCCAAGTTAGATCTGCTAGTAATGACCCCATTCCAAGTGAACCTAGGACATGCGTTAGGCTGGCATCAAGTTGAGCATCAGGAATCTCATGTAATGCATTCACTCATTATATTTATAATAGTTGGAGCAATTTTATGTTCAACTTATCACGCGATTGGACTACTTATCAATCAACCAAGAAGGAAAGAAGGAATATCATTGCTAGCCCGTGTGTGTAAGAAATGTGTCCATGCATTGGGGGTTACAATTTGTTTTCAAATTATATCAAGATGTCAAGGGGATTTTCATTCTGTACTGCAGTACTTACTCGAGTAGACAAGAGGGTGTGTTCGTAAAGAAGTTTTGAATGATTTAAGAGCTGAACGGGACTAATGAACAATTGAAATGGGACATAAACCAAACTCTTTCTCTATGCAGAGGAATCCATATTACACTTAATCTCCATACCTACTTGCATCATTGATGGATTGAAAGTCATCCCAGCCTTAATCTCTATATTTACTTGCATTGTTGATGTGTTGGGAGACGTACCCCACTTAATTTGGACAAAATTCCAATTAACACCAGAAAAAGACTTTGAGAGTAATTTTAAGTCTGTCCTGGACAATTATAAAGTTGCTCAGAGGCACTTCAATTTTTGAAAAATTTGGCTGCTAATTTGGCCATTGCCCAAAGTTGGTGGTGACTAGGCCTCATACACCATAGTATTTTAGAAGGAGAACCAAACACTTGCCCCGGACTCACAGGTGCAGCAGCCTTAATACATCAAAACAAGGGATACAGTATGAGCGCTCGAGCTCACCGTTATTCGGCATTTTATGACCATTTTATTTTTATTGGTCCGTTCTCACTGTTCTTCTCCTGACTTCTGAGTTTCTTGTTCATCCCATGAGCATGCCTACTTACGACTACTCATCAATTTAATTAATTGTGCATCCGGTGAACCATCTCCGAAGCAACAAAGGCTGTCGACATTCCTTCAGATTTTGGGATTGGTTGCACAAGTTCTTCCTAAGTAACTTCATTAGACAGAGTCGGAGATTATCTCCGTTCCCGGCCCCTTGCATCCCAGGCTTTAATAACACAGTACAGTTGTTGGCATTTTACATCTGCCAAAGAGCCTGGTGAGGTTGCCAATGCCTGGCTGGGGGCGGCTCGTGGATTTGATAAGTAATATCCCAACCATCCTTGATACAGTCACATGGCATCCACAGACTGACATACAAGGAACAGACCTCATGACCTTTACTTGAGGTCCTTGCCTATGCTCATCACACAGAAGAAGACACAAATAGTTCAGCATTCTTCCTATTATGTTTCCTGCCAGATAAGAACAAAAATAATAAACGGAAATCTCTTGAAAGGTGACACAGCTGGCTCCAGTTTGTCTAGTTAAATTAAATCCTCGAATTGGTATGATTGGGTACCTCCATCACTTTATCGCTGCCATTGTCGCTAGTGTTGCATTTACTGATGCTGTACCCACGGGTGAGTACTATATTACTCTTCAAGTTTCCATCACCTTTTGACTCACTCATTCGCACCAGTCAAGCCAGACATTAGTCCCGGGTCTGTTCCCTGTGGCATTGCTATTACCCCAAGATGCCGCTCTCCACGAGGGTGAGCACTGTTATGAGGTAATATTAAAGTGAAGTCCCAAGAATTGAAGCAGGATGAAACATTGGTGCAATCCAATTCCCAGCTCTAAATGCCATCACTAGGAAGTAGATCAATGTGAATGTGGACGATGATAAATTTTATTCATTTATTCGAGATTAACACCATAATGTATGATTAAAAAAATTTGGCGGAAGTGTGCAGACTTAATGCCGCTCAATAGAAGGGTTTAACTCGTGCACAGAACTCTTAATTTTCGAAAAAACTTGTATGCAAGCACAATGCCACCCGGGGTGGCATCAGCAACATCCGCAAGTCTCTCAACAAAATCCGCATGTCCACGTTCCTTAAACTTCACAACAACCTCTGGCGATTTGAGCAACTCGATGGCTCCGACACAAGTCATTGTTCCAAGTAAAATGATGAACCTCTTCTTCTCACCTATTGGAGGGACAGGAGCTGTGAGAGCATGAGCATGAGCTATTGCAGCGTCTCTGTTGTGCACAATATTTGTGAGAGGCCACGTTGGGAATTTGATGCCTTGTTGAACAAGTTCATATAAAAATTTGTTACTGTTGATCGGCTATGTTTTTCGAAGTTGGGCAGTCTTTGATGAACCAGCCATATGTCGCTGGAGGGAATACTGCAGATTGCGGTCTCAACATAGTATGATTTGGTGAGGGTATAATGGGGACTCACTGGTAGTAAGGTCAATATGAGGGTATTTCTCTGCAGCCTTTCACACTAGCTTGCCGGAACTAGCTTTACACACAACATAGGTGTATGACAGCTCGTGCTCCTTGAGGTTGATATCTTTGATATCGGACCACGCTATGCATGCAAATCAGCCCAAGCTCAAGAAGAAGATATAATAGAGTCAGCCCATTATTATGATCATAAACCGTTTGATCCATAATGTTACTGAAATCCGCTACAGAAATCCATATATTAGATAACAACACAGGTCATTCTGGGGGGAAAACTTACATTTAAAGAAAGCAGCGATAGAACTCATAAGCACGAAACGTTTCACTGAGCTATTCTCAAGTGCATCCAACAACTTTTGTGTTCCTGTGATAGTTTCCTGTCAGTGAATCACAATTCAATTTACTAGGTCAGGAGGGGACAATGTCAAAACACGGAATATATATCCTCAGAGGTAACACCAGGATGATAAACAGGCCCAGCGATGTGAATGACGGCATTGCCACCTTTGTAACACTCACAACATAAACACTCTGCAAACACTCTGATGTGCCCATGAGAAGTGAAGGTTGCACTGACCTTCAAGAATAACCGGCCACTTCTCTGCATCCAGAATGAGATCAGCCATCTGGACAACTTCAAGTGTTCCATCTGTATGTGGGTGTGTATTCTTTAAGGTTTTTGTTTTCTATGGTCTTGCAGTACTACTAGTTTTGAGGCTAAGCAACTTGAACATCATGAGGATTAGAGACAGTGCTCATGCTTGCGCATGATATCCTTCGATCAAGAGCTGATCAGTGACCATGACACTGATATATCCTGTTCCACCAGTCACCTGCAAGATTCATGAATGTGGCAGGTAGATATGAAAATCCACAGATGAGGCTACGTACCACAACCAAGTTAGGCTTTGTCATGTTCGCCATACTTCATAATGAGAAAGTGAGAGGGAAGCACCAGCAGCACGATTGCGACTCATCCATAACTGTTTACCTCAGCTAAAACCACACGCAGATTGGTTGGTGTTACATTGCATATGGGGTTACCCAGTACGTCATCAAGCTTCAGAGTGCCCAAGTGTTATTGGAGGTACTATTACCTATATTCAATTCAAGTTGACCATTAATCCACCCACTCTAACCGAACCGTAAAATCCCCTCATCTTCCTCCTCTCTCTCTCACAACCTAATCAATTTCTTCTTACCCACAATCTCATCTCTCAACCTACTAACCCTTGTAGCTGATGACATGGCCTTGTCTAAATTAGCAGTTGCAACCTTGCATGCCTGCTTCCACCTATCTATCACAGCTGTCACACTTTGAGTGTTAGTTGAAGATTCTGTAGATGCAGGCATAACTCGAGTAGATGATCCAGTGGTGGTAGAGCTGTCAATGGAATAGTAGGTGTTCTCCAAAGTTTCAGCTTCTTTCAATTTGAGAACCACCAACTCGAAGTTTGCAATTCTGCCAATCCAGGTGCTAGTCTCTATACTTTCTTGGCTCTCACAAGCACCATTCAAGAACTCTTGACTAGTGTCATACAATTTGATTGTGCGGTGGACAACACCGAGAAGAAGGGCTTGTAAGGCAAATTCATCTGGAGTGTCGAGTGGTGGTGTGGGTGTAGGGGTTGGTGGTGGGGATGCAGATGGAGAGTGGTGTGGAGAGACAGTGGGAGGAACAGGGGTTGTTGAGTACCATTCGTGAATGTGGAGGAGGGTGATGGATTCAGAAATTCGGGTGTGGGAGTTCCAGACTGCATAGAGCCATCAGTATCACTAATGAAAAGGAGAGATTAAACATGGACATACAAAGGCCCATTTCTGGATGTATCAGTGCTAGTCAAGATTCGAATGGACTATGTGTTGAAAATGCACCATCCAATGGGCTGACCATGATAGCCTCCACAAATTTTGCCTCATTCTTCCCAAGCTGCTTCTGCTTTGCTTTATAAAACGCAACTACACAAGCCACGTCAGCAATGAAACCCACGAAGTGCATACACCTACTCTTCTTCTTCAAGAAAACTCCAGTCGGCAGCTCCTTCTGTCCAAGTTTCTTATTGACAAATCCAGGAATCATATCAAAAAGTTATGGGGCCTTTTCCATTTCCCAAGTGACCAATGGCAGCCAGCAGCGATGTAGTAGTACATTGCATGGTTCCAAGTGTTGAGCTCCGTCATACATAAGAACATCTTGGCTGCTTCATCACAACGCTGTTCAGAAAGAAGTGTCCACATGAGTTCAAACACAAGCTAGGACTGACATAAGGACTACAAGGCATGGAATGAAATTGAACACATATGAGGGCGTTAGCTTGAGGAAAATTGAGTGCACGGTCCAGTTTAAGACCGTCTTGAAGAACGTTAATAGTAGCATTCAGATATGACACATTTGTAGTATTTTAGCCTTGCTTAGGATCCATAGAGCGCCATTAGGGAATCGGTAAAATACTCTGCACAAGGTCAAATGAAGGACAAGCGGAGTGGTATATGTGCACACCTATCTACTAATTCTTGATATTCAGCCACTGTACACAATTCGTTGGCTTGGTAACGCGAGAGTAAAAGAACGCTGCCATGGTAAGTCATGAGGGCGATGCTTAAAAGGGGATGAACTAGGATATAAAAGGGTAAGAGGGAAAAGACACACCCAGTGAACACAGAGTGAGTATCATTGCAGGCAGCGGCCACAGCAAGAGCTTTGAGAGCAAGCTTTCGGTCATGCTTGAACCCAAAAAAGCCAACCTAAACAAGAATCAGAAGAGTCGAATGAGAGTAAGTTAGACCCTCAGTGAAAAGATGAGGTTAAACAAACTATAACCTATATAATGTAAGCTTGTATGGAACAATAAAGAATGCCAGCATGCACCAAAAGCAGTACCGGCAACAGTAAGATCATCAACGGGGCTGTCGGGCTTTGCAGGATGGAGGTGTGGGTGATGGTGTGCAGCATTCAATGCAGGAGTTGAACTAGTGCCTGATGACATGAGCCGATTGAAGAAACCATGCTTGACTGGCTTGGAATCTGGAACATCGGGGGGAGCAGGGAGAGTGCTCATAGATGACACAGCAGAGGATTCAGAAGAGTAGGAGACAGAACTGGTGAAATTTGGTTCGTGGCTCATGGTGCCAGGAGGAGGTAGTGGCAAGGGAGTGTAAGAGTCGATACCATTAGGAAAGACAGTCTTGTAGAGCCTGGGAGGGATGTGAGTAATGGAAGATACCAGAGGTCCCACATGTCCAATGTTCTCTTTGACTGGAGGAGCTGAGGACACTATCAAAGTTGACGGACCTTTGTTTGGTATTATTTTCCCACTCAATGATGTTTGACAGTGTTGTGATCAGTCACAAACTTGATTGAGCAAGGGTGCCTCAATGGAAGTTGCTGGCCCCTGGCATCCAGCTGAGCAGTTGTGGCACAGAGCTTACTCCATCCACCCTCACCTTTCGACCACATCCACAACTGGCAGCAAGGTGCCACAGCACATACCTCAGTAGACACTTTTCTTTCTTTCCTTTCCTAGCTTTCTTGCTGGAACACGCTCCTTCCTTCCTGCTCCCTAATGACACACCTACTTCATGGCCTCAACCTCGGCAACACTGCAGAATCCTCCAACCCCCCGTGGGGACCAAGCTTGCTGTCTCCCCCATCTACACTGAGGCCCACCTCTGGCAGCATCCATGCACCTGTGTCATCCGCCCAAGTCTCTGGGACAGCCAACTCCACTGCTGGCTCAGCTCTCATGACATCTGGGGCTTGCATGCAGGCTATGACCTTTCCCAGTGTACACCTCCACCATCCACCTGCCCGGCCATCTGAAGCTAGCACCCCACCTACCCAGCCATCTAGAGCTAGCACACCACCTACCCAGCCACCCTTGCCCAACATCCGGCCAGGTAGCATTCTGCAACCCTCCAACCCTCGTCTCACTGCTGGTGACCCACGGCCCACAGTGGAACCACATCCCGTGGCTGAACCACATTCCACTGCTGAGCCGCATCCCGCTACTGAACTGCAACCCACTGCTGAACTACATCCCCCCACCCCTTCCACGCACCAGGCCACACAGGACCTGCTGGCCTCTCCAGAACCTGTCCGGGGCTCTCGCACCTTTCCAAGGATGCTCTACATTGAGGACGCAGATCTGGAGCCTGCCCCCAGGGCTGTGGCCTTGTTTGGAGATCCAGGTACTCCCAAACCAAAGTTCGAGCCAATTGAACCTGGTTTCAAAGCAGACCCACTCATGTTACATGCGTATCTTGCCAACTAGCCAACCCCCTATCCTAGCTAGACATGTGATCCAGTTGAAGCTGAAGGCTTCTCGCCTGAGCCAAGGCAGTTGGTTCATTATCGTTGTGGCTAAAGGTCACCTCTCACGGGCTAAAGGCTTAGACTATATGGCCCTCCACATGGGGCTAGCTGTTATCAGCACCAGCATGCACCCTGCTATTGGATTTTGTTGTCGTGGCTTTCATGCCAGTTTTGATTTGCAGGCTGATTTTCATTGTTCTCAGCCATTCCACCACACATGATGGTGGCCATACAGAAACTAGACTATATCTCATACACTTCAATCACCCTTGCAAATCATTGTAGAGCAACCTTCACACCCATAATCGAATCTCCCATCATAGCAGAGCTCTCCTCTTTGTTAGCCAAACCCATAGACAGAAGCGATGATAGAAACATTTCTATGCAGGACTGGTATGGCATTGCTGCTGCTGTTGAGTGCAAGACACACAGATGTCATGGAGATGAGAGGGCAGATGCCCTCCAGCATCACCACCAAAATGTCATAGGAATTTTGCAGACCCACTCGTGGCAGATCGCAGTAGACTACAACATCCAGCAGAGAGAGCTAGCCTACATGGACAAGAGGCATGACTACACCACTCTTGATGGGAACACTATTTCACTTATTGCAACGAAGGCAGCCCTACAAGCAATGAGAGAGCTCCAGTCTGCTGCAACCTCGCCCTTGAAGCAATGCTTTGTTGAAGACTCAGTGGGGCATTCGGTGTCTCCCAAGAGACAGCGTGGTGCCAATTGCTTTTGGTGTAGCCTTCTGGGTCACCTCCCAGCAGACTGCTCAGCTACTGTTACCATGGCGGGCAAGCCCCCAGCCCGGCTCTTGCCTAGTGCAAGGAGCCTACAAGCACTCCAATCACCTAATGGCTCTCAGTTCTGCTTCAGTTTTGCCATGTGTAGTACATGCAAATTTGGCAGCTCCTGTTCCTTCGCTCATGCCTGCAGCCTCTGTGGTGGGGCCTCGCATGGTGCTGGGAGTTGTCGAGTCCAGGCGTGACCCCCGCTGAGTGGTCACCCCCATCCTTGTGCATAAAACCTCACATCTACTTTCACAACTTGGTATTTATAACTCTTGGTCACATATCATTGATGGTCTCATCTATGGTTTCGACATTGGTATCAATATGCTACCCCAATCCACTATAATATTCCCTAATCATGCATCTTCATATATCAACCCAAACTTCATCTCGAAATACATCCTAGCAGAGGAGGCAGCAGGCCGCTACTCTTCAGCCTTCCTTCCACAGGAGCTGGAGGCAGTGATTGGGCCATTTCGCACCTCACCTATTGGTCTGGTTCCTAAACCGGGTTCGTCGAAGTTTCGGATGATTCAGGACCTCTCGTACCCAAGAAACGATCCAACCGTGCCCTCCATCAACTCATTGATTGATCCAGATGCCTTTCCCACAGCATGGGGCTCCTTCGATGTGACAGTGCAGCAGATTCTCGCACTTCCACCAGGCTGTCAGGCAGCTACCTTTGATATCTCCTCTGCCTACCACTTGACCCCAATATGTCCATTCCAGCAGAACTGGGTCTGTGTAGCATGGGAAGGCAAGGTCTGGGTAGATAGAGCTGTAATGTTTGGAATGTCGTCGAGTGCAGGTGTTTTTGGCTCAGTTGCGGACATGTTAGTAGCCATCTATGAAGCCGCAGGCTTTGGCCCCATTTGTAAGTGGGTTGATGATTTCCTGGTCATCCGCCTACCAAGCCAATCCTGGTCAGAGGCTGACTTCATTGCTCTCACAGCTGACCTAGGCATGCCGTGGAGCCTGGATAAACTCAGACCACTATCCACTACCCAGAGATATATCAGCTTCGACTGGCATCTTGACAGTAAGATAGTTAGTTTTCTGACAGAGAAAAAAGAGAGACTGCATGCAGTGCTACAGGATTGGCTCAAGGAAGGGGCAAGGTTCTCATGTAAGGAGGCCTCATCGTTGCATGGAAAGTTAGTGCATGCCAGCTGCATCTACCCTCTTCTTCGCCCTTTCTTACCACCAGTAGCATCCTTCGC
Source organism: Leucoagaricus sp. SymC.cos (assembly GCA_001563735.1). Classification (NCBI taxonomy): domain Eukaryota; kingdom Fungi; phylum Basidiomycota; class Agaricomycetes; order Agaricales; family Agaricaceae; genus Leucoagaricus; species Leucoagaricus sp. SymC.cos. The sequence goes on along the minus strand of KQ962301.1, from coordinate 48,815 downwards.
AGCTCGCTTCAACTCTTCAAGGGCACACCTTTTTCCAACAAACCCAGTTTGCAGCTGTATTTAGCAGATATGCACCCTGCTCCCCATTTTGCCAACTTCGGTTCCTTTGTATCCACCAATGCCCATCAATATGGGCTGGTGGGGCAACACCAGTACATCATTTGGTGTGGGAGTAGTGGTGAGCCTCAACTGGGGTATGTGGCATTGGGCACCTGGCATCAAAGTGGGCCCAAAGCAAGCTCTCAACATTGGATGGGCAGAGGCAGTGGCCATTGAACTTGGCTTACGTATGATGATCTCGCTCAACCTAGCTCATCCAGGTTGCTTCTTGGTGAGATCAGACAACAAAGGTGTAGTAGCAGTAGTCAACAAAGGCCGCTCACAGAGCCCAGCAACAAACACAGTGCTGCAGCATATATTCATGCTGTTAGCCAAAAACAGCATGTCTCTCTATGCCAGCTATGTCTCCACTTGCGAAAACATTGCAGATGCACTCTCACACAGCGACGTCGACACCTTTTTACAAGGTTTCCCAGTTTCAGCATTGAAAGCCTCAATATCCCTTCCATCACACTTATCAGACCTTCTCCAACCATTATAATCTGCCTTCCAGCAGCTCGCACTGCCACTGGAGGATCCCCCAGCATAACTCCAAGAACTAGGGCCTCATCCTCAGCTCATTTGTTGCTTATACCATCATCACTGCACCCTGATTGCCCGATAGAGGATCGGATCTTTCTCTGGAAAGGTGTAAATTCACCCCCTGTATCTATAATTGATGACCCAGTCCTTAGTTTGCTTGCTAATGTAGCCTCTCATACATCCCTTTGAGATTCAGCAGCTTACAGAGCAGGTCTCCGCAAATTTCATATATTCTGTGACCTCTTTACAATAACTGAGGAGTTATGCCTGCCAGCACCCTTTCACATTCTTCACTCCTTCGCTATTTGGGCTGCCTCAGACCCTGACTCCATCAACCCCATCCTTCGATTGCATCAGCACTTCGAACCAGTTGCTGTGAACACTGTGCGCAAATATCTTTCAGCTATTCAAGCTTGGCATATTGCACAAGGGTGGCCAGCCCCCCTATCACAGTCAAACCACACCTGTATAGAGTGGTCACTGTGTGGCCTAGAACATGCAATGCCGACAAGAAGACATCCTCTGCACCCCCCCTGTAACCATCGAAATTCTACGTAACCTCAGAGTGGCGCTAATCCTGTCAGACCCCTTCGACACCTGCATATGGGCTATGGCGACATGTGCCTTCTGGGGCCTTATGAGATTTGGTGAGGTTTCCTCACCAACATCACATAACTTTGATGGCTCGAGGCATCTCAAGTGGCGCGATGCATCCATCAACTCAGACCACAGTGGCATACCCTACCTGAAGCTAGCCTTACCCAGTGCAAAGACAGCCAGGCCAGGAGAAACACAGGAAGTCTATATTGCAGTGCAGGAAAGGGACCTTTGTGCCATCGAAGCCATCTCTAATCTAGCAGCTGTTGTCCCAGCAGGAAGAGATGACCCGTTATTCTCATGGCGAGACCAATCGGGGATGATCAGGCCAATGGCCAAGACAGCTGCTCTTAGGAGAATTAACAGCATTTCACAGGCTGCAGGGTTAGGAACGTCATTTGGGCACTCATTCCGCATTGGAGCAGCATCCTACTTTTTGGCCAAGAAAGTAGACCCAGAAGTAGTACGTCTGGCAGGGCGATGGAAGTCGTTGGCCTATGAGGCATACATCCGCAGTTTTGAGCTTGTGGTCAATCAACACATTGGAAACCTTTCAGAACATTAGTGCATCGGTGGGTTGGGCTGGTGGCTTGTGTTGCCGCAGTTGTTTTTGATGGGTAAGTGGCTCCTTGCTTCACAGTCCAGTGTGCTGATGTGCCCCTCCAGCCCAACCTCCTTGCAAGTGTCTTCATCATACTAGAGTAAAGCACAGACAAA
>KQ962301.1:21123-31571 GCA_001563735.1 Leucoagaricus sp. SymC.cos | reverse complement strand
AAATATCACTCAAAAATGGATCTAGCTGATGCATATGAACAAGTATGCATCTGACTAGAAGACGTATTGAAATCGGCCTTTGCAACCATCGCAGGAATTCCATTGCAGGAACATATATCAGTAATGTTATGCAGCAAGGAGACTGCAACACCCCTGCAACAGTCCAGCGGTTGATGACTGCTATATTCCGCGATGTACTTGGTATATGCGTACATGTATACTTAGATGATATATTCATCTATTCAGATACCATAGAAGAACACCAAACACACCTAGCGATTGTGTTTGGTAGGTTATGTGAACAACAGCTGTACATCAAGCAGTCAAAATGTGATCTCTATGCTGAACATGTAGAATGCCTAGGCCACATAATCGACAATAAGGGTATCCACCCTGATTTGGATAAACTCCACAGGCTGAAGGAATGGCGTGTCCCTCGCAACTACCATGACATCCAATAATTCGTTGGATTAATAACTACCTAGCCAACTTCTTGCCAGATGTCACTGCATACACTGGGCCACTCATGGCTATGACGATGAATGGAACCCCATTCCATTGGAGACCTTTACATCAATGATGCTTTGAAAGGATCAAAGCGATATGTGACAAAACCCCAGTTATTAAACCAGTAGATGCTCGTGACAAGGATCCGATATGGGTCATTTGTGATGCATCTAAGACAGGAATTGGAGCAATGTACAGTCAAGGACCATTGTGGACTGACTGCAGACCAGCAGGATTCATGTCCAAGAAATTCATGCCAGTGCAGCAAAACTATGCTGTCTATGAAATGGAAACAATTGCGATCTTAGAAGTGTTAATGAAGTGGGAAGACAAGCTTCTTGGATATAGAATTCATGTGATCACGGATCACAAAGCACTTGAGTTCTTTAAGACTCAATCTCACTTATTGGCATGACAATGCCGATGGATGGACTACATGTCGAGGTTTGACTTCGACATCACCTACATGAAGGGAGAGTTGAACAAAGTTGCCGACTGTCTATCTAGATACTATGAGAGTGACAATCCAGGAGAGGTACACTCCCCTGGAGACTACATTCAAGTTGATTACAGAATCAACCCCTAAGGAGATGATCTTCCACAGCAACGTGTTGATGAGGTCAATGACCTCATAGTATGGATCAATGCCATCAACGACAAAAACCTATGTTGAAGTAACCATCTCCATAAAAGACAGGAACAATGAGAGATCGAAACTCTTGAGCTTCAAGAGGCAGCCTAGCAAACCACCAAATCGGAGGAGCCAGTCCACCCAGAGCTCTGAGATCAACATAATCTCACTCTGGGAGAATTGATATCAGGCATGGGTGGAGAGAATCCACTGATCAATATGACCGATGAGATCATCGACTCCATTAAAGTAGGATATGATAATGATCCTATATTTAGTGCAGTGAAGGAATCACCGAATAAATACAGAGATTTTACCATCGACAATGATGGTATTATTCGCAAACAGATTAATGTCAAACAGGACATAGTATGTATCCCTAATGATCAAAAGATCATTACACAACTGATCAACAAAGCACACAAAATTGTTGGTCACTTCGGAGACCAACATACTGGGGAATACCTTAGACGATGGTATTGGTGGCCGAAGTTAGTGAAGGACTGCAGGGAATTCTGTAGATCCTGTGAAATGTGTGCTTGCACCAAGGCACCGGCCACCAAACCAAGAGGAGAAATTCATCCTCTACCAATTCCAACCAAGCCATGGGATTCTATTGGAATGGACTTCATCGGTCTATTCCCCAAGTCGAAAGGACATGATTACTTATGGATCATGATCTGCCACATGACAAGCATGGTACATTTAATACCAGTGCACACATGAATGAGTGCGTCAGAGTTATCGTGGATATACATGAAAGAGATAGTCCGTTTGCATGGACTACCAAGCTCGATAGTAAGCGATCGAGACTCGAAGTTCACATCTACATGGTGGAAAGAACTTCATAAATTATTAGGAACTATGCTCCTAATGTCCACATCCTTCCATCCACAAACTGATGGACAGACTGAACGAATGAATAGAAACGTCGGACAAATATTCCGTGCGACTGTGAGCTGCGACCAAAGGAATTGGGTAGAAAAAGTACCCTTAACCAAGTTTGCGATAAACTCTAGTATATCCACTTCAACAGGATATGCACCATTTGAATTGAATGGTGGCTACATGCCTAGTATGATAAAAGAAGTCAGGGGTGACAATTCACCCCCTCAAGGAATTAAAAAATTCACCGAAGCGGTGCTAGCAAACATGGCAGCAGCACATAATGTGATCATCAAAGCAAGGGTGTTCCAAACCTGACAGGCAAATAAACACAGGTTGCCTGAACCTGACATCAAGGCCGATGACCTTGTATACCTAGCGACAAAAAACTTGAACCTACCCAAGGGAAGGTCTAACAAGTTATGTCCTAAGTACATAGGACCATTCAGGATAGTGGAGGCGAGGCCCAAATCTTCAAACTATCACCTCAAACTACCACTAGCACTAATGAAACGTAAAATACACCCTATGTTTCACGTGTCATTGTTAAGACCCTACAACACATCAAATGATGTGTTATTTCCTGGCTGAAATAAGCCTGAACCATATGATTTTGGGATTGATAACGAACATGAATGGTTTGTTGATGAATTAATTGGCCATAGGTTTACTGGCCACAATAACAAGAACCTCGAATTCGAGGTTTGCTGGAGTACCAGCAACACAACTTGGGAACTATACCAAGCTTGCAAGGAACTCATAGCCCTTGACAGGTACATGGAACTCAGAGGAGCATCCAAAATTGCCCAATTACCCCGGATCAGGAGTTGACTGATCAGGGAAGTGGCAGGACTGCCATATGGGGAAAGTGCATCAACAAGCCTGAAGACAGTTACTTGTCACACATTGAGGTGAATGTTATTAGTCGCTTGTCAAGTTCCAACCACCCACGCAACCACCACCATAGACCCCAATGAATGCTGATACATACAACATCCACCTATAACTGGCAGCAATGACATGCCAGAGCAGGGTCCAAGTGACCCTACAACTATGGAGAGCCCACAGAGCTCTGAAGGGGGGAGGCCGATGGACACGACATTGGATCCAAACACTGCTGGACATGGCAAACAGGCAAGCAGCCAGCCGACAGTCCAACAACAACCATACCTGCTGCTACCACCATTTAATCCAATGACGCATGGGTATTCATACCTGCTGTACTATAGACAACCAATGTACAGATACCCACAGCTGTACCAACTGTATCAACCATTCATGCCACCACTGATGGCTGACCAGCCACTATACTATCAACACCCAAACAATGTGCCTGTCCCAGTGCATGTGAATATGTTTGAGAGCACGCCGATGCCCTCAAGGCAACAACCACAGCTGTAGAGGATTAATGTGAATCCTCTGCAAAATCTAGCATGCTTCTTACCACCTGCACCAGAGAGTAGGACTGCACCATCTAAGGACAAAGGAAAAGGTAAGGCTCAAGAAGAGCCTTCCAAATGTGAGACCGACTGGGAACAAGAGGAGACACAAATCCTCATTCACCAAATGATTGATGCGGGGGTCCCAATGGACCTCATATATCAACTTAAGTTCAATGACCTTCGACATTTTTCATGCGTGGAGACATTCTCCATAATACTGGCTAAATTAGCCAGTCTCACTGAGCAATGTGCATTCTATGAATGCTACATGAACAAACTAAAGGGTCAAATACAAGAACTGACCCAACAAGAGGACAACAAGCATCCTGTTAAATGCAGGAACATATCACAATCAGCTGGACCAGCTCAACGAGAATCAAATCAGCCAGAGGAAGAAAAATTCGAATTCGACTACTGACCCATCATTGTGGCTCCGATTCCACCACCACCAACAGTGCCCACAGCAATGCAGTCAAGGAGCAACCCCGCTCCTTCACAACGAAAGCAACAAGTAAGGAGCACACAGGCTCCTTCATCACTCCTGGTGAGGAGACAACCATCCCCTCCAGCAGTAGCATCATCCTCTAGAAGGCAACTTACACCACCACGTTGGCCACCACCGCCACAGATGGAAATTGACATACTTCCATATGATGAGGTTCAACCAAGAGAACCTCATCAAGGACTTGATTATTTCTCTGGACTGAGCTTCAGCGCCCCCATTCAGGTGACCCCTTCTGGATCAGTAGATCCTGAACCCTCAGTAACATGAGACCAATCCATGCTGATCCCCATAATAAATGATTCAGATGACTCTGAAGACTACGAATCTTCAGACGACGATGCAGCCATCGTCAGCAGAGGTAAGAAGAACAAGAAAAATAAGAAGGGCAAGCAACCAGCACTGAGGGTGGCTAGACTCTTGAATAACCAAGGGGTGAATGGTGTCATTCCAGATATGTGGGGAATCCATCCCACCCAGGGTACTCAGGTACCCATATGCAACAACAGCATGTGCGGAGCTCTAACATTCTGTATATACCATAGTCAGAAGACGAACATTGTATGGACAGGATATGAGGCTCGATCAGCTTCTGAGCGAGAGTCTAATGGTGAGGCATTCAGGCATACCACCATTCTGAAGAATAACCTCCTGCACAAATCTTCCCATGGACTATCTACAATCCCACATCAAGTGTCCGACCTCATTGATTTTGTGCAAAATGCACGAAATACTATAAATCAATGAGTAAATGCATTCCTCTTACTACAAAAGCTACACTATGTGGCTCAAATGACCTCTGCCACTCATTGAGATGACTTGATGAATTATATTATGAACCAACAATACTACAACCCCAAAGTAGGACCTGGGGATATACCCCAGGAGTCGTTCCGTTTTGAATGACCATTATGATGATTAGTGCTGTGTCGAGGAGGGACAATCATGGTGGCCTGGGACCAGTGTGGATTTGGATTATCCACACCATCCCTACCAGAGTTCTTTGACTTCAACACCATGGCCCTCTGGTTCCTGCTATACTGCAATCCTGAAGCCCCCAACGCGATGAATGGCATCCTATTCGAAGCATGATGGTTAGTACACCATTGATGATTATTAGGATATGCTATTTGCAGAGCTCTTGCACCCAAAGGTGGAGCCACTTCATCATTCATGAGAATGATGGCTATCTTTTTCACCATGTCAGGATGCTACCAAGAAATGATTGAGGAGTACGATGAGCATCACCTGGATGCTCCATTTCAATCACAGCTCAGACCTACCTATTCACTCAGCCCCATCATAATGGAGCCATCACAGGCTCATAATTTGAGCCTGCATGATATTGGCCACATTCTGATGTACAACTGTATACCCATATCATGAGTAGATCATGCATATCTGTATGGCCTATGGTATATGAACCATGCCTATTGAGGGGATACTGTAAGCAGTGATCTATATGATCACTATGATGATGAGCAACTTGGTTGCCTGGTGCGAAATGGAGTTCCCCCAGCAATCCCAGAATGGGATAGGTGGAAACACCCATCTAATGAAGACCTCTGACGGTTCTGGCTATTTGAGGAGAAATATGCCATTCAATGCCAATGCCCAGACTCATGGTATTATCAGGGTTGGCTGAAGATTGGAGAATCTCCATACCTCACTCACCTCGACTTGCAATGATATCCTGCTAATCACCCATCCCTTGCCATGCTGCTATATAATCCCCTGTCAGCAGTTCAAACCGAACTGTCTATTATGGTCTCATTGTCCTTGGATATTGACGCTCCCATGACTGAGGCTGGTTCATCAGCCTCTACCCTCACTGGAGCTGGAGTGTTGTCTACAGAAATGGTCCCTGAAGGGGCCAGTGCCTATTCTGAGGACACGGGTAGGGTTAACACCCTACCTACTCCAACAGAATCCATGTTGACCATGCCGACTCCCAGGATGAAGGCAAAGTCACTCCTCGAGGGCCCACTCCCACTCCTCATTAGCCATATCCCAAACCCGCATCATGTTGTGCCATAATCACTGCTATTGCCATACATCGTCAAGGTACCTTACCTTGACTCTCCATCATCACTGCTATCTCCATGCCTCATCAAGGTACACTACCTTGATTCTTCATCATCATTCATTACAAAGGATATTATTCCTTTGAACCATTAAATCTTAGACCATATATTACGGTCTCAATGGGGGGTGTGTAAGGGTACAACCCTTACAATGGCTGTTATCTTTCTTTCTATTTTCTATTACATCTGTAGCTTGACTCTTACTGAGGTTATAATTATTGATATCCCATCACCATCATTATATTATGTAATGCAACCTCATGTAATTCCAGTCAGCATCCCTAATCGGGAGCTGACCTTACACCTACACTACGAAGTACATACCCAATATGACTGGGGTTTATTGTACTCTTGTGTGAGTAAGGTTAAGTTCTAACATTCGTAAGGCAAAGCCTTACAGCCCTCTTTCAGTGTTGAGTTGAGTTCACTCCTCCACCTCTTTTCTTTTTCTTTTCCACAGAGTTGTAGCACTGCTCCTCTGCTCTATCACCAGTTCATCATGGTCACCCCATGGTGCTTATGCTATTGTGCTGGCATCTTCCAAGGGAGCTCTATGCCCTCTCACTGCTTGTCATTGTCAACTTTGATAGATGGCTGATTATTTCTGCACTGGCAGCTAGTCTGTTGTATGTGCTATTTCCAAGATGCTGTTGGGTTGACCCCTTTGGACTATGTTCATGAGATCAAGTACCATCATTCAGTCAGTGACTGGAGGATAGGAAATTTGGGATTGGGCTGGGATGGATATGGCACTGGTTTAGCTATAGACTACATCATTTAGTTACAGTCTGGTTTTATGTATTTATCATAGTTCCTGGGTTTTTGTCTGGGTGTGGACTGCTATTGTGCACTGCATAATAAATTTTTGATGTTAAAAAAAAAAAAAAAAAAGAGATGGATGGCTCTTTGACTGGATATCTCTGTTGAGTCTAAGTTCTCTCTTGGTAATATTTTAGCACTTCTGGGGGAAAATATAAGTACACACAACTAAAAAAGTCTAGTTTAAGACTACTTTCTCACCTTTTCTATTACAGTTTGACTATGTCAAAGGCATGTGAGATCTGAATATACACTAGGCATTTACAGAACTCTTTTTATCCACAGTTCTTTTGGATGTCCTATTTGCCAGAGCAAACTACAGAATCAGGGAATTTGCACAAGGCTTCAATATTGGTTTTGGTCCTGGCCATTTTATCAATATAGATTGTCTCTTTCTTATCAACTCTGAGTCTCTACTGGGAATTGTTTCTAATAATCTATCAGACTCTCTACACCTGGGCCTCTAATTCACTTGACAATAATGTCAGCTTTTATTCACTACTATGTGCTATATTTGCTTGTAGTAATTTCAAGCCTAAAGATGTTATTGATCTCCTTTCTATGATTAAGGCCAATGGCTCTGGTGATAGCATCAACCCCTACAAGAAACCATTCAAAGCATTGTTGACAGGATATTCCCAGAGGAGCAGAACACCAGCACAGTTAGACATGAATATTATTACAAGCTTTTACATTCATGACTGTGAGAGGGCCATATTCTATGCTACAGTATTATTGGAGGCTTTGACAGGATCACCACTCATTCCTTATAGCCTTGGGTCAGTACTTAGGGTGAGTTTACTTGTATCATCAGATAGGAGCTATATTCAATCATAGTTTAGTTCTAATTAACAGATCAACTTTCTCTTCTGAGCTTTAGTGGGACCAAACTATGAACAATACTTTCCATATTGCAGCATGTATGGAGATAGCCATTCTGTATGTCAATGATAAGTTGAAGAAGATTATGACATAAAAAAATAAAGATGAGCACCAGACACAGTTTGATGCTTGGTTTCATCCACACCTTCTTGCAGCCAGGGAGGCAAAATTCTCAGCACCATAGAGTAGAATCTGTAAGTAATGTATAGGTAAACTTGGCCTGTAATCCTTTGGTAAATAAAGCACTAGACTAGCCTAATGATCAGTGAGGGTCCAGATAATTCTGATTTTTTTTTACTCCTATCCTCTATCATATCTGCTAGCCTCCCTCTCAGACAATAACTACTCTTGTCATATACCTTCACTTACAATCCTGTCACCCTATTATCACTGTGATCACAGGTCTTCAGGATAACAAGAGCATTGTGAATATAAGAGATGTTCACCAACTTATACAAGACACTCTCTATTGTTTCAATTGTTGTATTCAGCAAGTTAAGAAATGCTATGTTGATTACACAACTAAGCCTATTGGTGACAAGGTGGACTTTATAGACTATTCTACTGGCTTTCATAAACTAGACCTGCTGGAAAGTCTTCAGACTCTTTTTTTTTTTTAAATTAACAATTTATTATATGGTACTCAATCACAGTTCATGTCTAACTAAGTACAAGACTAAGCTAGGAATAAAAGAAACAAAAACAGAAACAAAAAAAATGAAATAGACTACTTATAATCCAAGCATAAGTCCTAAAACTACAGTAGACACTGAGAAAATATAGTACTATTAGGGTGAAAAAGACTGAAAAAGAAGAAGAAAAAAGCTGGAGAGCTAGCAACTAAAATTATAGAGTTTATAGTCAAGAGAATGTGCTTACTGGTACTCTTTGACAGTGATTGGATCAGAGCAGAAGTGATGTGGTGAGGAATAGGACACAGAAATGCTAGAGCATAGCCTGGCATATTGTATAGGTATAGTGGGAAGGGGAGGAGTGGGGACATCTGAATTAAATATGAATGCCTGCAAATTGTAGGAGAGAAAGTCAATAAATTGACTTAGTATGATAATGGGTTCATCTTAGTCTTCAGACTCAACAGGTCCTGATTGTGGCAGTTAATCAGGAGATAGAGAGATATAGTAGTTGGGTGATACCTCTTAGTTTAGAGAACAGCCAGATAGTATATGTCATTCACTTTTACTCTCAGGTATGTTCTTAGATTCAACCTAGAGGAGCTTGGCTAAAGAAAAGAAACAGAACTATACTGCATATGGTGTTCAGCCTCAGGCTTAACCTAAACAAACTAGTGAAGCATTCAACACAGTGAATAATGTGCTCAAGTATGACTATTTCAACTCAAGTGTATGAGATAACATTGCTTTCAGGTTAGCTACTCTCAAGACCTATGGATTTGGAGATAGATGTTATCATGTCATGCTTTATCATCTCCTGGCACTAATCACCTATTCTTTGGGAGTATCATGAAATGCTAAAGATTAAGTAACTGCTCAATATATCAGAATGAATGTCTAGTTTCAGCTAGCAGACTATGGGATATGCAGGTCAAAAGCTTCTGTCAGCAAACTAGAGAGCTTCAAGAGAGACAGTTTTTTAAGTTATAGATAATTCAGTTTTTTAATCTATTTGTGTCCTTCTCTGGCTATCTATATATCCACTGAGCAATACCATAAAGTAAGTGATGAACCTATCTTGCAGTCAGTATCAGCATCTTATAGAAAAGAAGTTAGCAACCAAAAAAAAGAACAGAAAATAGAAGGAATATATATTTAATGCAATTAGATAGATACTGGGAGCATTGAATCACAGTTCTTTATTTTTCATCAATACACATATTGTTTCTGAAAGTGTTCAACAGTTGTAACAGAAATATAGTCCTTCTCTCTTTCTCTCATAAGTTCACAGTTCATGAATATCATATTCTACAAATATTTTTATAACTCTAATGTCTGCTTTGGATAATCTTTGCTCAGTTGAAGACTTGTCCAGAGGTTTTATGGACTGTTATAAATCATGATATTTTATTATAATTTTATTATAATTTTACAATATTTATTCTAAATGCTATAGTGTCTATGATATTGATACTCAATTATTGACTTTATAAATATTACTTTAAGATATACTTAAGTAATATTATGGTTATATAGTATAATTATAAATTATAATTCTATTATAATTTATTATTATTAATATTACTTTTATTAGATGTTTAGACATTATTATTAAGTATATCTACTTTTATCTTGATTACTAATCTTATTAGTAATAATATCTATGTTTACTATTATAAACCACATTATCTTATTTACTTATATTTATATTATTCTATAATATTCTGTTTATCATCACATAATTATGAATATTAGATTTTTATCTATTTACATTATTCTATGAGGTTCTATACTATACATAGAACTATCATGCTTCTTACACAGCTATCATACTTTTTATCACATGTTATCAATAGAACACCTTCTATTAATCATGAGATATACTTCTGCTTCTTTGTAAAGGCCATGCCCTTACTATTATTATCTCTATATATTTACTGTTATTATGTGAACTGTTACAACTTGTACGTTTCTGGACAAACCCGACTAATACTGACTGCTTCTGAATTATTCTGTTTCCTTTCCTACCGTTTTATATCTTACCATTTCTTTGTATATCATTTG
>KQ962300.1:286777-313566 GCA_001563735.1 Leucoagaricus sp. SymC.cos | reverse complement strand
GGGTTGGAGCAAATTTAGGCGATCAGTCATGAGGTCGATTTACACCCAGAACGAATAAATAAAACAATAAGTGATAAAGCGTCCAAATTGTCCATACCACCCACCACCTAACAACCAAAGGACAAATTGACAACGTCGTAACGCCAGTCTTCCGTGGTCGTCTGACTTGCAACCTCTGCGAAACCGTAAACAGGAACTCGTGTATGCGCACTAGGGGTGAGCGGCTTCAAGAATGATGAGCAATAATGTATGACAATCAAACAATCAAGACTCACAATTACTGAACCGTCGACAACTCAGTCCTTGCGACACGGAATTCAGGGGCAACAACTCCCCATTTTGTCCCACGAGGGGATATCAACACGGATCCAACGGGATGCGACCAGGCTGCAGCACCATTCCTCAAGAAGGCCTCTAGATATTTATCGCAGGTGACATTGGCAGATAGGATGGTTGAGTCAAAGAAGGAGCCATGGAATGCCGGCGCAGAGAGCAACCTGCGAACGCTTGGACTCCCTCTCAGAGGAGCGATGGCTGGGTAATCGAAGGGATTCGAGCTTGTAATTGTGACAGAGCCACCTGCACAGTATGTATCGCGTCAGCATCTTAGAAACAAAGAAGAGGAAAAGAAACACACGAGAGATTGCGTGAAGACAGATAATGTGAACCGCGGGCGTAGTTTTGATGGAACCACTGGCTGGGTCTGCCGCGTTGATCCTGGCAAAGGTGGACTCGATATGGGCAGACGCCGTTCCACCGCTGGGATCAAGGTTGTGTTGCTTCTTGAATGAAGGTGCATCGTCTGGAAGACGGATGAAGCTCATGAGATTGAGCTGGAAGGCCTGAGTGAGAGGGCCGGTCCTGGATGTGTTCGATCCCTGCAGGGCGACTGCTTGATCGAAGCTATGCAAATGTATGTCATGTTTTCGATACACAATGACGAGACACTTGGTGGTTTGGAGGGAAGTCGCGAAGGTGGTGAGGACGGCGATGTGATCTGACAAATTCTTTCCCACACTAGGATTATCGACGAGCGTTTCGATGCCGCTCTTTGCAGTTCCCAATGCCCGAGTTTAACAAGGCCTGGGAAATGAAGGTGTCTTCCGCCAATATAATCTCCTTCCTAGCTGTGATTCTGTTCCCCGCACTAGCAGCGTCGGCCACGAGCTCAACCACTCGGAAATCCCTTCCGCCTTTCATAGCAGGAAGAGCCCTCGTCACTTGACTGTTCACCACGATATGGACATTGTCCGCAGTCCTCGCGTGGAATGCTGTCGCAGAAATATCCCGCCCATTTCGAGGGCTGATCGCAGCGTGATTCCAACCTGTTCATTGGTTCCCTGGTCAACGATTTAACCTTCGAGACCGGACCCTTACCTGCACCGACTGGAGTTCCATCATTCCAATCCTCGTCGAAGGGGAATTCATCGCATAGTCCCTCGCCTGACTTTACTAGCATCTCGTTGAAAGGATGTTCAGAAAATGGTGCTGAGACGGATAATTGCCCCCTCCTTCCATGAAACGCAGGATCATAGTTACTTGTCACGTCCTTCTCTGAGTGCCAGCTTTCGGCCTAGGAATGGTGAGTCTTTACATATTGGATTGAGGAGGGCCATCATGGCTTACATTTTTCAACAGTGGTAGGACGTTGTTCTACTTCAAGTCCTCGTTACCACCTGCTCATGCATAATGGATTCCAATCATCCCTTGATCTTCTCATACAGAGCATCGTGTCTGCGAACAAAAGGTCAATGATCAAATTTCTTCATCGATTGCGCTGATTACTCACTGTGTGAACTGCAGCCGCTCAATGTTCCCCCCTTTTTTTCCGCCCCTGAGTATGCCACGTTATTATTATTCAATGCCTTCTGTGGGATCGATGCATAGTTCCAATCCATAAGCGTATGTTTAAGTGGGCCTTATCGACTCGCTTTTCCGCAACTTCTACGTCCTATCCAGCATATTTTGCGAGTTTTGAAGTGTATGTGATTTCCATACAGGCTAATTGGTCGTATCCGTCAACTCGCAGGAAGACGGCCCCGAAACGCATGTGCTTCGACGGAAAGCAGCGTCTTACATCTATATACCGTTCCATGTCTGGTCTCGTAAGTTACTGCTCCTCTTCTGCTCTTCTCTCAATAACACACTCTTTGCAGATTTACCGTGAGTTTTTGATACACCGCGTCGCTAGACCACGATCACGCCGGGAACGAAAAGTACTGGTACCAAGACTCCGCCTCCTCCTCCAAATGCAAACACCGAACGCTCCTTCTCCAGAAATACCGATGCCTGTTCGCGAACAACAAGTTGTATGCGTGGAACACGGTGATCTAGATGACAAGAACGAAAGAGAAATACTCCAGGTACGTCTCTCCCACTTCTCCTGTCCACTTTCCCTGTGTTAACTCTCTTCCTAGCATGTACAACTTGGCATGGCGCTAATCCCCACCGAAATACTCGCTGTCCCCGAGTCACCCTGTGCTGACTTCATCCGCGACCTCCAATCCACGTTCTTCAAAGACGACACCTCTGCTCTCACCCCTCTCACATGGGACCACTCTCTCGGCAACGACTTCCGTTGTCTCACCACTATCCTCTGGTGTTTCGATTGCCACTGGTCCTCACCCAGTCTCAGGCAAAATACGGGTTCAATAGCCCAATTCGAAAAGTTCTTGACCATGCAAATGCCTTTATTGATGAATATTCGAGCGGACGTGCAGAAGGGGTTCCAGGCGTTCGATGAGATGGCGGTAAGTGAGAACGAGGTGGTTATGGGAGCCTTTCGGATGAATGCGGCCGATTTTGGGTATGGTATGGGTGTCTGGACCCGTGAGGAACGACAAGGTCTCGCCTATCGAGTTTATCTGCCTTGCACTGTTGATTCGCGTTTGGAGGGACAAGATGAGCCTGCAGGCATGGCGAAGGTGATCAAGGCGGTGAGGAGGGAGGCAAGAAGCAAGCATGTCGACGTGCAGATGAACGTGAGAGTGGGCAAGGCGATGGTTACGTTTTTGAAGGGGATCAAACCCGAGCGATACAAGGATGCCGCGTCGCTGTCGAAGAAGGGGTAAGAGTAAGGTGAAAGAGGAGGTGAAGGAAATGAAGATCGGAAACAAGAGAAAACATACGGGGGCAGATGATAAGGATAAGAAGATGGTTTCCGTCTCTGAGTCCTCGACGCCCTTCACCAAACGGAATTCCAAGATGATGATGACGATGTGAACAAGGGAAGGCTGGGTGGATATTCGTATGGCAGCACAGCAACATCTCTCAAGGGATAACGGACCTAATGCATTGCAGATTCAGTTACCTTCACCAGACTAGATTTCATACTCTTGGTCATAGAATTCTTTAGTGATTTGTTTTGGCAATATGGATGTTGTTATGAGGCTTGTTCTCATGTGATACTTGAGTCCATGGATGAGAATTTCAAGGTAAATTTAGCTCATTGAGTGAGAATATTATGCAAAATTCACAACACTTGATTGGTTATGAGTGGCTGATGATCACACATGCATTTCACATAAAAAAGGGCTTGAAATTAGCTAGTTCTTGGTGTTCTTCCCTTCCTGCATCATAACACCTCTTACTTTATCATTTCTTCCTCTACTGCTATCTCTGCACATACAAGAGCTTTTATAACATCTTGAACATTATTATATACATTGTGGTCTATGCATAAAGAGGAGAATAGAAGAGTTGCTGATATCTCAGGTAGGTCAAATTCACAGATACTGCATATTTTAATAAGATATCTGATTGAGATCTCATAGTATTAGAATGTATATTGGATCTGATATTGACAAGGACTGTGTAGCCTGGAAGAAAATTAATTCAATACTCTTTCTGGTACTGAGATTGGTTGTTTCAAGAACAAGCACTTCTCAGAGAGAAGCTGAATGGGATAAGCTTTTATTTGAAACACTATTCTAAAGTGTTGAATAAAAATAGAATCCAAATGTTGATGTGACACTATGAGTGCCCAACACCTCCCATACCCAGGTTATCAGAGGATAGATGGATAAAGACTATGGATTAGAGATTTTTTGTAAAAACTGACTAAGAACTAGTTAGAGTATAGACTAGAGACAAACTACAGACTATTTAGAGTACATACTAGCAGTAGATATAAATTGCTTAGTACTATAAATATAATTTGTCTTAAATAAGTATATTGAGTTATTTATGATAGAAAACAGTATTATTAGATAATAAAATATTTAGAAAGTAAAATAAAAAAAGTAGAACTAGATAGAAAAGAGAGTAAAAATAAAAGAAAAGGATAAAATAAGAAAAAATAGTAGGAATGAAAAAAGCTGGACTAATTAAAAGGAAGTATAGCAATAAAGAGCAAGACTGGATGATGAAAAGAATCAGATATTATAAAATATTAATAAATATTTATACTAAATTTATATATATCTTCAGTAAGCTTATTTGTATGATAGCAATAAGTTATTTCTGTGAGACAATTTTATATGAGTCAGTTATAGAATTTGTAACATAATATTATACTTATATACAAGATTAGATCATATACAGAACATTTTGTCAACAGCTAGATATATTTATTAATAAAAAAGTCTTGTGTGTCAAATTTACTAATATAATCTACTGTATCTGTATCTTTAATAACAAAAAAAAAGAGTTGTCTATATTATAAATAAAAAACAATACTGAAGACATAAACTCTACTCTCAAGAAAATTATATATATATATATATTTAGCTTACTTTAACTTTAATAGTTCAAGTGTTTCTCATCTTTTTTATAGTTTAGTATTATTATTTATCTACTTGACAAAATATTTTTACAGCAATTTGCAGAATATAAGATATAAGCAGTTTTTTTTACTAAAAGTAGCTATTTTTGATAGCTTAGAGCTGCTAAACACTGTTTTATGTATATCTCAGTAGATACTGCATATTTTTTTAAAACTCACAGACCATACTGCTCTTTAAGCTGTTTTTGAATTTTATCTAAGTATATATCAAGTGAATGCTCAATTAAGATAAAGAAAAACTGAGCAAGTGGAATAAGTATTGAAGGAGTAGTAATAGTCAATCTGGAGTAAGCTCATACAGTGCTGCAGTTTTATAATTAGTATTTGGCTAATTGCTGTCTGCACTTGATAGATATCCTCAATCTGGTTCTAGGTCTGCTTGATGTATTGCACAACCTATAATAGTATATTAAGGCTAATCAAATTTCTGTTAAAATATGACTAAGAATATAGGACTGATAGATAATTCACCTCTTTAGATCACAAGAATACTGTCTTTGCTTTAGAATGAGAGCTTTTTTTTGTGGCATGTTTAGTGTCAAGAGAGGGGTTGATGTGAGCTGTAAAATATCACATCATCTCAGTTTTATTTTAATAGCTTACTCAATTTCTGTAGTATTTTGTTAAAAAAATATATCATTAAATTTGTATTTTTTATAGCTTTAAGATGGATATAACTTTGAGGGAAAATACATTATATTTACTAAGATAAAATATAGTCCAGCTCTTTTGAGCTATCAAAAATAGCTATTTTTAACTAAAAAAAAACTACTTGTACCTTATATTCTGCAAATTGCTGTAAAATACACTTTTTGTACTTGTACTTATTTGTAGCTTATTTTCTCTCTTTTCTTCTTTGTTATTCAAGACATTTTGTAGATATAAAATTAGTAAAAATATCAATGTCTGATGACAGAGAATCCTCATAGATTTATCCCACTTGTGAAACAGTATCAGTCAAATTTTTCTACTACATTGTTTTGCAAATTTATAAATTCAATGTCTATAGCACATCTAAGACTTTGTACTTTTCTAATGACCTGCCAGTCTATAAGTGCAAAGACAATCTGACAAGTTGAAGTTTCATAAACAAGTTCTCAGTCTACCTTCTTGAATTAGTTAATAGACTGAAACACAGAAGACTCATGTCTCTGCTTCTTATGCTGAAAATTATCTTAGTTTAATTCAAAAATGCTGTACTACCAGTCTTGAATTCTAGAACAATACAGTCTACAGACTTGTCTGTAAAGTATACTATTTGCTCTGCTAAGGGCTCTATACCATTCCAGATCATAGCAACTGGCTGAAGAGAGGACTTCACAATTCTTGCAATCATTATTAATGGAGAGATAGTATTTTCTTGTGAAGAAATTTTTGATTCCTGTCACTATATTATCTTTGAGGTCAAGAGCAGAACTTCTATCAGTGAAGTCAGTTATAGAAGCAGGACCACCTGAAAAAAACTACAAGTCTTATCTGTGCAGGCAATCTGGCAGTTTTATTAGGAGATAGGAATATTTATAAAATTTATTGAAGATAATCTGCTAATTTTGGGCAACAAAAAACTATGTGAGTAGACCATGGCTAAAAGAAAGAAGCAGAAAGACTGCTCACATGCACTTAACATAGTATTCAATAGAGAGAGTATATGTGAGCTAACATTTTAGACTAGGTCTAAGCTAAAGTATTAGCAATAGCTATCTCAACTACTGGGAAGAATGCTTTAGGCTCATTTGTCCAAAGGTTAATTTCTCATAGGACAGAGATAAGAGTCAATTCCTAGTCATCTATTTCATAGTATAACTCTAATATATCACACAGCTGTTGTCAGTCCTCTGAGATTCTCTTGAGAGTTTCTATAATCTTAATATCTATCTAAGACTTGGCCTAGACATAGACATTATATATGACAGTCTGCTGCAACTAGTTGGCCTAAATCTCAATAGAGAGGGTCAAAGATTGTATTAACTCAACAATGCTTTCATTTTCTAGAGTATTGCAGGACTGCTCTTGAATGAGGTTCCTTTTTATCCTATATAAGCCATTAAAGCCACTATAGTAGTATTAGAAAGCTGAAATTTGTGTATCAGCTATGAGGTTATAAGCCAGCTAGTCAAGGTATTTGGTAGTGGACTGAGTTATGATCCCAGGTGGGTGTGCACTTGAAATCTCACCTTTCAAAGTTAGCTTGAAAAAGACATTTTAGGCTTATATGAGTAAGTCTCAAATATATCTGAGAGAGAGTCTAAGACAGTTGTGCTATCTAACTCACTCTCTTCTCTCTATCCCAGATATTGTATCAATTTCACCTCCCAATCAGCACTTGACAATCACACGACAGTGAGGAAGTCACAGAGGAAAAGTATCCAGAACTTGAAGTGAGTTTATTACCTATTTTGTCAGTATGCAAAAAGATTTCTGAAGGGCTACATCTAATTTGATCCATAGCATCAAGTGAGTATTGCCTTGTTTTCAAGTCATTGATTTTATCTCAAATTAAATCACATCAAGGTTGACATCACAAAGAGATGAGAAAAAGGTCATTATAGGTTCAAGCAGACTCCTGCACAAAAAAGTTGAAAGATAGCCAACTTTTAAAAAGGAGATTAGCCAGAGGTCTACAGGCCAGTATATATTATTCTTTTCTTGACATACTGACTAAAGTTAATTCTGTGGTCATGCTAGAAAACAGTACTATAAGATCTCAAGCATTACTAGATAAGACTCAGACTGGTGCTTTCAATATTTCTAAGATTAAACCTATAAGAACAAGGAAAATCTCATAACAAAACAGCAGCCTGCATAGTGCTGATGAAAAGAGGGAGAATGCAGAGTTTCATAGTGAGCTCCTCAGTTCTCATGTTTATGTTAAGTGCTGAGTGTATATCCTGCCTCAGCAGCTTTGATCTAGTTCTCAGCAGAGAAGAGTTGAAGTACTATTACAATGTCCTCTTTGAGATTGTTCAACTTATCATTGCTGGTATAAGTGAATGGTCCACTCAGATAGTGTCTAGAGAACTTCTGTTAATACACACCTTAATGTATCTAAGCATTATTGTTCTGTCAAGTTCTTATATTGCAACATAGCACAATATAACTATCAGTTCTCACACAGCTTTGAGGAACTCAGTCATACATCTTTTGTATTCTTTCACAGTTTTATCATAATTGCAATTACTATCAGACTATTATATTTGTATATATTTATAACTTATTTGACTAATGGTCTAAGGCTGTCATATTTGCATATATTTTTACTTCCTCTACCTGACTGATATATTTATAGGTATTTGTCATTCACATGAATTTCATTGGAATAGACCTCACAAGCAAGTAAGACAAAAATATTATATAAAGCTGATTTTCAATACAGGCACTGACTTTTGAGCTTTATCTACAGTTTCTATGATCTTTATCACCTGGTCCATGCCAACAGTAGGGCTTTTACATAAATTTTCATGCAATGATGTCTATTTAATGAGTGTTGAGTAGTCATCAGATAGAGAAATTGGGAAACAAAAAATCTTAGCACATCTATCTAAAAAATATATGTTGAACCTAATAAGCATTATGAATAATAAGAGTACTTACTGATCTTATAAGATTGCCAGCTGGGTAAATCTAGTGGCAAGCATACTTATCAATTTTACCAGTAACAAGATACACAATAGTTTCTCCTGTGTACTTGTTTGAGAAAAACTTTTTCCTAGATGTAGACATAATCTGGAAAATATTACAAAGATAATTATAGGCAGATAGATTGTTGGTCTTCACTTGCTTCAGTGGGAGGGATAGCTAAGCAGCAAGCTCCTTCTTGTTCATCTTCATAATAGGAGAAAAGTCAGCAATAAAGCTGAAACTAGTCTTGTCAGCAGAAGGTATGGAGAGAGATCAAGGAGCTGGAGGAGCTGGAGGTAGAGGAGGAATATCCTGGTTATGTATTGCAGATACAGAGTATGTGGTAGATAAGATCAAGCAGGTATTTTCTATGCTGAGCTGATTGGGCTGATAAGCAATTGAGCTAGCTTCAAGTAGATGTGAAACTCACTGATTCATCATGCTCAATTTTGTTCCACCCAATTTCAAGGTCTTGCATTGTTGAGGTCAAAACAGGACCTCAAACAAGGAAACTGATAGTCATTGAACCTGCAAATATAGTCAGGAAACTCTTGTACTAGTCCTGATTTATATCACAGAAGTAATCCTTGGTATGGCAGATCTAATTCAGAGTCTTTGTAGTGAATGAGCTATAGTAGAAGATTACAGCAGTGAGGACAAGAAGTGAGTGTGAGTGTGAGGATGGAGAGTAGAAGTGATAGTGAGTATAAGAACAAGAGGCAAATTTGAGAGTGATGATGAGAAGTCAGATATATGCAAAGTTGGACATTGAGAGTCAAAATGGTAGTAGTAGCTGATTATCCTTGCCACTATTGCAAAATCCTTGGAATTATAATGAATATAAATGTAGTGACCAATGCTCATCACTCTGTGACTATGTTTTATTAGTTTATATTATCTGACTATTACAAAACAGCTACTGCTTGACTCAATAATATCAGAACAGTAGCTATCATAATGAGTATATATTATCATACATTCAGGTAGTCAATCTACAGCATAGTGACTGACTTGCTCCTATGAACACATATAATATAGTAACCTTGTTGGAGCCAGTGGGCCTGCTGGAGCTTTAGTGGACATCACTAGTAGGCTTAGCACTCTAGCCATAGCACTAATTCTCATAGAATTATATCTCAGTCAATTCATAGCTAATTTGCATGAAATAAAAAATAGTAAGAGCATACTGATAGACCTGGCATACCTATTGAAAGTGCCAGTACTGGTGCCAGAAAAATAATGCTAATTTCAGCATTTTATATTATATTAAATCTTTAAATATTTATATCTCAGTCAGTTCAGTTAGGCATGATATAGATGTGACTGGCTTATTGGACTTTGTTTTTAGATATTGATCAGTGCCACCATATCCATCATCTACATAACCAAGATGTAGAGTTTATCAGAATACCCACTTCACAACTGTTTTCTCAACAGGATGCTAATCTAAGGCATACTCACTGTAATAACTCAGTAAGTTGGTCTTGTTGATTCTATATCACAAAATTTACTGACTTTAATCAATAGCATCATTTGGGCTTCCAATACCATATTTGAGATATTACTATCTCTCTCTAGTTTCATCAAAACATGCAGAGAGATATGTGCTGTTAGTTTAACAGTGCTGGAACAAATCTCATATATCCAAAGGCTGATTCCTCTCATATATGTATTCTATCATGATGGGAGTGAGTTCAAAACAACATAAATCATCCATGTTCAATAACTAATACTGCATTAGGATCTAGGGTAAGAATAATATTTTCTAGAAGCTCAGTGTTGAAAGCAGTCAAGAAGTGTAGCACAGTGATAGGAGGTGAAGGACTAATCACATACAATGTAGACAGTGAACAAGACTCTTGAAATAAAAGCCTGTAGTGTTGAGAGCACAAAAGAACAACCAATAAAGCAGTAGTTGCAAGAACTGAGGAATGACAGAGAGTTAGTACTACTTAAATACTGTAAGGAAAGTGTACATATAAGCAATAACTATCCACATATGAAATATGCATGTACTACTACAGTGAATAGCATAAATGAGCATAACAGCAGAGTACTAGGGCATGATATAATGCAGGAGTCCATAGCCTATAATTGCAAACAGAAATGTAGGATGCTACTACTTGCATATATGCTAATAATAGATAAGCATGTAGAGTGTTTATTCAACACTCAGGAATGACCTCATCATAACAGCCTTCATCAAGTTATTTCTGTATTGGAGGTTATCTTAAAACTGGACACTTGAATGGCCAGGGCCCTAAACATGTTTGATTCAACCATGTACAATATATCTCTCTCCTCAAAAGTGACCCATGCTGATGTCCTTTTTACAGCTGGCCAGCTCTGATATACAATATTACTTTATGTATGAACGCTCTCTGATGCTTCATATACAGTGACTGAACTCAATAATCTCAGGGTGCCAGACTAATCATTGGCCTTCGAAAAGCCAATTGTAGCCTCGGAGAGACCTTATTATCAAAAGAGAAGGTTTGAACACTGCCTCGGTTGTACCATACAACAGATGATAATGAAGAATCGTCCGGCTGGTGTGAAACCGACAAGAATTTGAGGAAAGCCGCTAGCTTGAGAGGCCAAGTTATAGTAGCTTCACAGATTTATGATCTGTGGAATCCATAGACTAGAGGAATGATCGTAACATTGTGACTACTTTGAAACGTTGGGAAATCGAGTGGTATTGGTGAAGACAACCAGTGAACAGTAGATTTCGCAGTCGAGAAATGTTGAAGGCCTTGAGGTACAAGCTGCGATGGCGAAAGTCTCCTTCATCAACTAGATCTTAACCCCATCTCCAAGTTGTACTCACTTGATTCACATTGCTTCACCGCGCCATCTGGATTACTGATTTCGAAACTTCAATTCTCTACAGCTCAACGCTAGTCCCCAAAGGATCCTCCTTCGTCTGCTTCTTCTTCTCCCTCGCCAACCTACCCTTCCCTCTCGCAAGTTCAACATCTCTCCACATCCTCTTCGCATCTTCACAAACCTCCATCTTCTCGTCATAAAACACTTCAAACCTCTTCACCTCCTCTTCCCACTTCTCTGGATTCTGTTCAAGACGTGTTCGTATACCAGCAAAAAAGTTGTCTAGGATGGCAAGATTGTGCATTACGAGGAGCGAATGAGCGGACATTTCGTGCGTGTGGAGGAGATGGTGGGCGTATGCTCGTGTGAATGAAGGTTTAACGCGAGGCAGTTGAGAGGGAGAAGGCATAGGTTCGCCGGAGAATGAGGGATCGTCGATACCGTGGTAAATTCTCTCCACAGGCACGATAGGTGCACAAGCGGAACACGCACATGTCACGACGGAACTGAACCCTGAGAAATCGTGTGTATAGGAAGAATCGTATAGGTTATGACCGAGATCACGTTTTCCGTTTGCTCGCGCTTTCGTCGAAGGTGAAGAGGGAGAGAAGGAGGAAGAGGAGGGAGCGGGGAATGTGAAGTCGAGAGCAACACCGATATCTGCAGCGCGTTGTGCCCAGTATCCGTCAAATATATCGATGCCAACAGAAGAGATGAGACGAAGGACCTCGTGAGGCGTTTGAACGGTGTTAACGAGTCTGAGTTTCCCAATCGGGAGAGGTTCTAGTGAAGCTTGAAGGAGAGGCGGAAGCTGGTCGGTATGCGAAGGGATGACTAGATCAAGGTTCAGCTCTTGTAAAGGAGTCGAAGGTGCCGGCGACGCCACAGCAGGAGTGACAGCAGGAGTGGGTGTATCAGGGACTGATTCGGCGGGAGGGTACAATGTGTTTTGATGTTTCTTCTCTGCCGCTTCGAGGGATAGGCGGATGGGCACGAGGTCAAACGTGTAACCGAACACACCCTCGTCGAGCCTTTTGAGCGGTTTGATCAAGTCTGCATCGGGACTGAAAAGGGTCTCAACAAGACTTTCTGCGAATGCACGACGTGCTAGAACACTGGATGCACCGGCCATGTGTACGAGAACGTTGGGTTTGTATTCGGAATCAGTAGATGAAGAAGCGAGGGTAGTGCTGGTGGAGGCTGGGGAGATGATATTGACTAGCCACGATGCCGAACGTTCGATGCTCTTTGTCAATCGCTTTTGAGAGTACGGGGGATTCGTGAATGGTGTATCGGAGAGCGCAAAGATGATATCGGGTTTACAGGAATAGGTATATGATGTCCACTCTGTGGATGTTACCTGACGTTTGTTTCAGTGACCAGTTCTCTGAAAGTAAAGGAAAATTGACAACGAACCTTACGAACACCTCGTAAACTGTAAGACGAAATGTGCGTCTTGCCATTTGGTGGCATCTCTCTGCCATCAGCTGGATCTCTGACTGACATGGACACAATGTGTTGTCCCAGCGAATACCCCAGGAATGAGTGCAGCGGGTTCTTCCCACCCACGAGAGTCGGTATTGGTGGAGGAACATCTAGACTATAAGTGGGCGAAGAACAACAGTTAAGTAAGGAAAAGAGCTTACCAGCACACTGAATCTCACTCACAAGCTCTCGAACGGAAGATTAACCCATCGAATACCAGTTGATCCATAATGATCGCGCGAAAGATGCGGGATGACCCCTCTCGAGGTTGAAGCCAAGAAGCTAGGCGTTTGTATTGAGATTTCGGCGGTACTCCCTGGTCGTTTGAGGAGCACAGTACCAAGACGAGGCCCGAAGCGCGTCGTTGGAGGAGTCAGCAAAGAGAATGACATGCCAGGAACAGTCGGGAGACCAGACATGACGATGGTGGAAGAGGGCAATGTTTATTTTTCCGGCGCATCAATCCATCAATTTCCTCCTTTGGCAATCGCATCAACCACTATGTAGTCCTCTTTCTTACACCTTCGACTCACAGCTCTGGCGATTCTATTAACTCACGATGGCTACACGATACCTAATTGGCTGGAATTCCGCTTAGTCGACAAGGATTCTCCGGTATTACCTGCTTCTCCAAGGCAGTTGCATGCAAGCGTCGATGATTACTGATGCCCGCTTGAGACCTTTTACCCCCGAAAGCGGAAAAATGCCTTATCGTCTCTCGACTGCCCTCGCCTATGCACACAAATACCACACGGATGTACATTCAAGTGCCGCAAATGCAACTCACCATGGTATCAACTTAACGAAGCCAAGACTATGATTTGACCTTAAATTGCGGCTTTCCCACTTTTTACCCGCCTCTCAAACAAAATATCCCTTTTCTAGAGTCCCTCATCCTTTCCATTTTTCCTTTGGGCATTATTACATACTCTTTTCCATGTCCTATGTCGCTCCCACTCCTTTGTTCCTCTTCAATCCTCACTCTCTCCGACCTCGTTGACGCACGTATTGTCCGCAAAGAGCCTTTCAAACTCATCCTCTCTCCCATCCACGCTGCCATCTTCGCTTTTGCGATCATATTTTACATGGTCTTTCTCCTCAAATTCCTCTCATCCGCTGGAACACTAGGGAATACCGTCAAGTTCCTCCCATCAAGCCAACGAGGACCGACGTATTATGTCGGAAAACTGTGCCTTTTTGTCATATTTTTCTTGGTTGTGTATCACGTTCTTTACGCGCACACGATCGTTTATGCGCTGAACGACTCTTTGGCAGATTTGAAACTCGTAGGGAATAGAATTATTGCTGGGAGGGATTTGGTTTTGCACATGGCACACTGGCTTATCGTGCTTAGGCTGTGGTTTTGTTCCTACAGAGGGAGAGAAATGCAGTGACGGAGAAGGCTTCAAGAAGCATGTTATAAATGTGGAAGGCGGCGGTGGACGGAGTCCTGCTCCTGGTTATGTTGACGATCATCATCACGTACGCGGAGCTCGAAGGAATCTACCAGACGCCGGATAGAGGCCAAGCGTTCGATACGCTTGTGCTTAGTCGCGCCTACGTTGCCTCCCAAGTGGAGATCATTATCATGTATGCGGCGCTCCAAGGAATCTACCAGACACTGGGTAGGAAACAAGCGTTGGATACGCTTATGCTTAGTCGTACCTACGTTGTCTCTCAAGCGATCCTGACTTTCCACGTTATTGGATCCTTGATCCTGGCGTCGTCGAGGCTCAAGACTGAATGTGAATCTGATTCAGTACGTATAGCACCTATCCCACTTTTTCACGTTGTGAGTATTCATGGGCATTTTAGATTATGATAGGACAATTCATCAAGTATATTGCTCCATTCCTCCTTCTCCAGACGATATACGAAATCGCGGAGTACGCTCCTATCTACACGTCGATTTCACCACGTACAACACCTGGCGCTCTTGATTTCCTGGTCCTCGCACGAATTCTTGTTTTGAGAATCACAAATTTTATTATTCTCCGGTTCGCTTCATAGTCGCAAATCTGTCTTTGTTGGAGCAGAGTCTTGTCTAATACTGAAGCCCTGTCTCTTAATTCCTTCAAAACATTCTCGTTGGTGTGCTGTGATATGCCAAGATTAACATGTTTGTCCCGTTGTCAGAATCTATCACCTGAAAGTGTGGTCAATGAAGGAAATGGTATCTTATTTATATACAAAAAGCTCATGTGAAGAATGGCAAGAAAACTCCAGAGGACGAAAAGGAAAATCGGACCCGACTGATTATACATAAATGACAACCAACAAGTGAGTCTTCGGTCACTTTTACAACACCCGTCTGGTCCAGCTCTGCGGAAAGTATCCCGTATCGATGTTGGACCTCGTCGCCGATTGATCGAGTTCTTTCATTTCTTTAGTCTAACCACATGTACATAATCGCTCTCGTTCAAGTCCGCCTATTTTCAATGAGTGATTTATACACGGGGGAAACGTAGCGGCCACTCTACCTCAGGCTGAAGAAACACCAGTGAAGGAAGTCCCTGTAAGGATAATAGAACAGTTGATATAAGGAGCATCCGACAAAAGCGTAGAGAATTGGATATAGTCACCACGAAAACATCAATCGCCAAATGGGTGCATATATTGTCAGATCTAGCTGCAAGTACGTATTATATAGACAACATCCTTATCTGATGTACATCTAGCACCTAACATTTTCGTGATGACCATCCATTCCCGAATGAACTCCAGGGTGGGGAACCGTGATGTCTTCGGCTCCAATTTGTCATTGACATTCAACAATCTCATCTTTGAAACTTATCCACTGAGACAGAATAACGGATCCCAATGGTAAGCAATGACCTACCACCGCACGGACACACCATCTTATTTTTCCGGAATCTGAAAGAAAGGATCCGGAAGACCATGATATAAGGAGAAGGCCTCCAAAAATGAGTCCACACACAGCTAGGCTAAATTTTGCTCTTGGATCCTCTGGCGCGGACGTCGCGTAGAACATCGAGATCGTGTTCCATCGGATGACTTGTATGACCCAGCCGCTCGAGCAAGAATGAGGGCGCCTATGCACTGGGCCGGTGAGTCGATACCGCAGCCATATTATTGAAAGCATATTGAAATATTATCAAAGATTCTGATCTTATTGTGAATGGATTGGATATTTAACGTGATTATCATGATAAAGTTTCAATAAGCCATGTGGGATATTGACTCGCTGGCCCTGTGTATGACTCGGGCCCTAAGTCATTGTGACATTGTCACTTTCGCGACTTCGCACTGGCACTTGTCATCGTTCTACCGATCCAGTCACGCTGTTCTAGGATGACTACTCGCATTCACCCTCCATTGGCAGTTCTCTGCCTTCCCTTTGAGCTCTGGCATCGGATCGCAGCTCTGATTCCACCCCAGGACTTCGTGCAGCTTAGGTTGCACCAATTGAATAGCGCCTTTTTCGCTTATTATTTGCAACACGTTTACAAAGCATTACATTTTCTCGACGAGGGAAGACAGCACAGCTCGCGTATATCTGCATTACTACAGCACATAGAGTGAGCAACTCAGCGCCTATTCGCTTAGAACGAATCTAACCTATTCAGAAGTTCTCCACTCCTTCCCAAGTTCATAAAACAAATCAACATATGTCTCGATGAGTCAGACCCGTTTCGCTTAAAAAGGGACAGGCCAAATGTACAGCGTATTCCGCTCCAAAAACGAGGAGACGATACAGTGGAACGAGATCCGGACACAGGAAAACGGGAAAAGGATGCAGACCAACGGGAAAAGAACGCGGAAAGATGGGAGAAGGATGCAGAAAGACGGGAGAAGGACGCATCAAAACGAGACAAGAGCACCAGGTCCTCTTTCCCAACCACTGAAGAAATCCACAGGGTCTTGTCGCAATTCAAGTACGTCACCACCTTCAACTGCAGCTTGAGAAACTTCCACAACGTACCTCGACCATTCAACATCATCTCTGACGCTGCACTCTCCGCCATTGGCAAAGCTTCTCAATTGACACTTACAAGCATATCCCTCGCTATCGAGATGCCACTGGTCCCCGTACTTGGACTGGCTAACCTCATGTTGCCGAACCTGCGTGATTTTGACGCCAGCATATCACCCAGTCTCAGTTTGCCCCTGGATAAACCAGCTCTTACACGGTCGCTGACGCGCGAGGCTAAATCAATCCTAGATTTCCTGGAGCGACACTGCGAGACCATCAGTCGACTTTCACTGCTTTTACCCTCAACGCAAATACAGCATATCTTGAAAACTATTCCGTACTTTCCCAAGCTCTATGCGTTATCACTTTTCACCATAGGCAAAGTCAAGGAAGAGACTACTTCAAGTCTCAGTAACTTTCTTACTCGACACTCGACGACCCTTCGGTGGCTTCATTTCCGCTTAGGGGACTGGGGGAATCGGCCACTGTCTGATGTGGACTGGTGGAAAGTCCAGCCGTTCTTGAATATATCGTTCCCTGCCCTGGAGTATTTGTGTATCCATGATCGTGCTGCAAGCAAAGGTAATGAGCTGCTGGGCTGGTATTTATCCACTCTTGGGCCGACGGTGAATACCCCTACAGTAAACCCTTCATAATCAGTTGGGTAATTGCTTTTCTAGGTACAAAATGTGTTTCTTGAAACACGCCCTCTCCACACCCCAGGGCTGTCAAAGCTTGTCCAACAAATTGGTCGACGTCGGATTGCTATCGAGGGTAGCCCACGGCTTCACGCCTTGGGTATACACGTGCAGACCGTCACTCCCGAGTTACTGCGGCTCCTTGCCAGCACCTTTCCATCTCTCATGTCTCTCCATATCAGATACCTGGAGATCGGGCTCAACTATTTGGATTATGATTTTTATGCACCAAGTGTCGAGAGCCTCGTAACAGTGAGTTTTATTGAGTGTACATACATCTTCTTCTCACCAACCTCATCCAATCAACTTCACGTAGCCATACGAAGCACTTGGGGAAACACGAACTCTTTCCGCTTGGGGATTAAAGCGTCTAACCCTTCACTGCGCTTCTTTCTCTCCGACTGATAGCCGTCGAGATATATTGAGGCATATCATTGCTTCCGCCCTTCCTACAGTCCGCCATTTTAACGGTCTTGAAAGAGAGGAGTTCGTGAAAGATGGTGTAATACCCCTTAGATTTCCGATGGTCAATCTAACTAGTGATTGGCCAAATTCTGCGATGACTGTGTATTCTGCGTAGACACCCAACCGAGATTGTTGACTGATCACGAAATAGAACATCACAGAGTGAGTAATCAGCCTCGCGTTCTGGGCTATTGATTGTGTATGATCATCTAGATAAAGGTCAGACTTGCGACAGGGCGATTTGTGTACTCTTGAGTTCAATCTCCTTCCCCTGCAACTCCGTCCTTGGAAACGCCAATCCTGACAAGGAAAGCTAGAGCAATCAATAATTTTTCAAAGCAGTACCGCCAGTCTATCAGTCAACTATCGCTACTTTTGCCTTCATCCTGAACATACTATTACTTAGAAATATTCCCTGTTTCTCCAATTCGGGCGCCGAGCTGTCACCTTTCACTCACGCAAAAGAAGAAGCAGAGACTGTTGGAGGAGCCCGACTTCTTTATAAATATCCCAGAATCTCCGCTGGAGTCAATACATATCTATATCCATGAGAGGAATCGAAGGTGTGAAGCACCTGGTGAATTCCTACGCCGGTAATTAATGGGTATCCCGAATTTGCCGCACCTAATTTCTTACCGCAAGCACACTTGCATGCCCGCACCCTACCAAGCAGCGGTTCTCGGTAGAGTGCGTCGCTGCGGGTGCGGGTGCGACATTTTCTGGGGACTCGATAACTAATGGCTCTTCCAAAAGGTAGAAGAAGGACATAGTTTTAGTTGAGTGCATTGATTTATTCCGAACTCGCACACGATGTGTCTCAAAGATTGTGGCGACGTCGCAACACTGCCTCTCGGGCGTGTCACCGGAGTCATTAAGAGAGTGCTTCCCTTGGCCTGCTTCCTTCACCAAGGTTTTACATGGGATGCCCTACATGGAAAAATTGGGCACTCTGTCATCGGCGATGGGAGCTAACCACTCATAACGTTAATTTAGTCACGATGTTGGATTTCATTGCGTGTTAAGTAAGAAGCAAACGTGTTACCCAACTTACGCCATTACTTACTCGCCTTCTTTCTGCTCCCTATCCATTCAGCTGAGTTGTTCCAGAACATGACTACTCACGTTTATCGCTCTCCGACAGCTCTCTGTCTTCCTTTCGAGCTTTGGCATAGGATCGCAGCCATTATTCCCGCCCACGAATTTCTCCAACTCAAGCTATACCAACTGAATGGCGCGTTCCTGTCTCATCATTTGCAAATTAAATGCAGAGAACTGCATCTTCTCGACAAAGGAAAATGGCATGAATCACGAATTTTGACAATCCTTGGATACATAGCGTGAGTATCTCGCTTCCAGGCCGCACAGAACTGATTTGAACCCTGTTCAGCAATTGTCCACTCGTGCCAAAATTCACAAAGCGAATCAACATATGCCTCATACAGTAAGATCCAATTCGTTTGCGAAAATCCAGGTCCGAGGCAGAGGTCTTGGGCCTCCAAGACATGGAAAAAGGCACAAAAACATCTTTTCCTACTCCTGATAAAATCCACGCAGTCCTGTCGCAATTCAACATCACCACCTTCAACTGCAGCTTGAGAAACTTTCACGTGTCGCGACCATTTAACATCATGTCCGAAGCTGCGCTCTCCGCCATCGGCAAAGCATCCCAGTCGACACTCACGAGCATATCCCTCATTATTGAAATGTCACTGATCCCCATACTCGGATTGGCCGGCCTCGCATTGCCAAGTGTTCGCGACTTCGATGCCAGCATGTCCCCTAGCCGCAGCATATCTATGGATAAGCCAGCTCTTACGCGACCACTGCCGCGTGAGGCTAGATCAATCCTTGGCTTCTTGGAATGCCATTGTGGGTCCATCAGTTGATTGTCACTGCTTCTACCTTCCGTGCAAATGCAGTACCTCTTGGAAAACACACCATACTTTCCTAAGCCTTACGCTTTGTCGCTTTTCACTGAGAGAAAAGTCAAGGAGTGGGAGACTGGTGTAAGTGTTGATGACCTTCTCATTCGACACTCGATGACCCTGCGGTGGCTCCATTTTTGCCTAGGAGACTGGGGAACTCAAGCGCTAGTTGATGTGGATTGGTGGAAGGTCCAGCCCTTTCTCAACGTAATTTTCCCCGAGCTGGAGTATATCTGTATCCATGGTCGTAGCAGGGGTGAGAATAATGATCTGCTGAGCTGGTATTTATCGACTCTTGGCCCAAAGGGCAGTGATTTAAGAGCAAATATGTCCCATCTAAAGACAGATTAACTGGATTTTGAGGTACAATATTTGTTTCTTGAGACACGCTGTCTCCGACTATCCGGGCTATCAAAGATTATCCAGCAATTCAGCCGCCAGATTACTATTCACGAGGGTTACCAGCAGCTCCATGCCCTGGGTAAACACGTCCTGGCTATCATACCTGAGTTGCTGCAACTTCTTGCCCACACCTTTCCATCTCTTACGTCTCTCCATATCAACTATCTAGACATTAGACTCTGGGACGACTCTTGGAGTGTAGAGGAGCTTTTGACCGTAAGATGTCTTTTTCTCACAGTTCTTGTCTCCTCCCTCATCCGATGTAACCATATGAAGCCATCGGCAAAACACAAACTCTTCTCAATTGGGGATTGCAGCGTCAGACCCTTCACCACAGTCTCTTTCCAGCCACTTGATGGGCACCAAGATATTCTGAGACATGTTCTAACCTCCTCCCTTCCTACAGTCAGCCGTTTTAATGGCCTTGAAAGAGATAAGTTCATCAAAGATTGCCCGTTCCTCAGTAGGTCTCCGATGGTCAATCTCGATAGTGAATGGCCAAATTCTGCATTAACTGCATATTTTGATTAGACACTGACATAACCAGCTAATCGCAAAATTGAATGACGTTGCCTTTATGCTCAAACTGATTCACTGGTGCATGCCCACATGACCATATTACGCGTGATCAATGTTTTATTTCTCCTTCATATGTTGGTCGTTGTGACACTGGCATCCGGACGTTTCATGCATCTCAACATCACGGCACGGAAACTCCAATAGCTGACAGCGATTTAGGATCAAATTTCTAAGGACCCTTTAAGGCGACTCTACGGCAACAGTACTGAAATCGTGCCGAATGGAACCAAAGTGGCCAGATCGTAAATTTCAGCTGTGTGTTGCCAGGCTAATGCTGTTCTGCACATTTATGTATAACAGAGGTTTGAGCAGTAAATTATCGTTTCTGCCTCTCGTCATAAGCCTCGCACAGCAAGGTCGTTCTCAACAGACTTATGTAGCATGGTCGTCAGAAACGTGACAGCCTGACAGGCGATAAACATTAATGCGGTAAATAATACGAGAAATGGATGAAATAAATCCGCTACAAAATATATAATCAATATCGTGTTCTGGGGTTTTAATGGGTATAATCATTCAGACAACAATAGGACTCCCAGAAATAGGGCGACTTCTGTACCCTTCCAGCTGAATATCTTTCTCTTTTAACTCCGTCCTTGAAAGCACCAGTCCCGGAGTGGCGAATACGCAGACATCAAGGAATTCTGGGAGTGCCGAAAGAGGATACCACGAGGCTTCGTTTTGTTGCTCTTTCTTGGTCGTGACGACGACGACGTAGACCATCCTGATTATCATAAGACCAGCGATAGTGAGGAGTAGTGTTCCAGCGTGTTGTTCCGCGATCGAGGGCTTATGCATGATAGAAGTGCTATCTGTAAGTCAATTCGTCAATGAGACAATTTCTGGGGTGGTTTGCAGCCTGGTATTGAACTCACTCCGCTGGAAATAAATAAAAAATACAGCCCTGAGAGCCGCAACGATTGTTACAACGAAAAGCAACCACACTCCAGCCTGCCTCAACGCATTTCCTAGATCCTGGTCGCTCGGTTTATTATCGGATATTTTGATCGTGCCGACTATAGTCAAGGCTGCGGCTGCGGCGATGAAGAAGCGAAACACTCTCTCATTGGTGAGTATTGTCATCAGAGGTGATGTAAACCGAATTCCGGCTATCCGTTCGCTATCGTTTGACTGCGTCAGTCCAGCCAAGAAGAGCAAGGCGGGAGACAGACACACCGATCAGTCTCCAAGTTGAAAATCGCAAAGAGTAAAGCAGTGAAGCCAGCACCGAACAGCACTTGATCGGCAACGACCACACTCAAATCAGAGCCAGCAGATGCTGAACCAGTCAGGGCCGCCCGAATCGCGAATCCTACCACACGTACTAGTGATAGTGATGGGTATCAGTACAAAAATCAACGGTTAATATGAAGAAGCGCTTACTGAGACAAAATATAGTAACGAGGATGAGGACGAAGTTGAAATTTGTGATGGTTCTCCAGATGTAAAACACTGAAATCGAACTGTAGAGGATCGTAAAGATGACTGCGGCTGGAAGAGATTCAATTCCGAGGAGGGACGCATAGTCGATAGTCGAAGAACTCGACATAAGGGAATTCAGGTGGCCAGACGAGAGTGAAAGAAACTTTCAATGAGGCTCGCTGAACGGAGGATGAAGTGGAATGTAGAGCCAAGCCATGCCAAGAGAGCACAATATTTATACCAGCACAGAGGGTAGAAGCAATCAACCTTCCACAAACGAACGCTCAGGGATGGACTATGTGAACCTTCCGGGTACTTAAGCTGGCTGCTGTGCCAATGTGATGCGGCAAGAGATGCCGGGGCCTGTAACACTGGATTCTGTTCTTTTCAGCGCTGTCGGTACGACCCCTGCAACATTGTCAGGCAAACGCGCTCACCTAATTTGGTACTCCGAGTTTATTTTAGGTACAAGTGACAAAATTTGGGGCGACGCACAGCCCCCGGCTGAAATTTGAGTGCTCCTGAAAGGTCAAATGCCCTAGCTGCGGAGGGTATACTTGCACTGCGTGGCACAGATAATTGATGACCTTCGAGATTTTCGTTGCGCGCTGTGAATTTCTGGTAGGTCACTCAATTGATGCATTGCCCTGTTGGTTGCCCTGTTCTAAGCTTTCAAGGACCGGTGTCAAGAACAGCTTGGGAGTTGAGTCACTACTGGGGCCGCAGCACATTCAGTAGTCGGTAGTCGAACTGATAAACAAGGAGGTACGTCAACCATACGGTCCAACTTGTGGGCTCGACGGAGAAATAGAAGGGGGAAATGACGTTTCGTTGGGGCGCTCATGACGGAAGCATGTTGATATCTTTGCTTGTCGCGAACTTCGACATAGTTGATTTAATATATGTCCAGGGTCGTCCACAGAATCATAGACTTGGACTATGCACATGGAGAGATCTTCACTCAGTGGCCTGGAGCCAGGCTGTTGTCCTCGAGTTTCGGCCCTCCTGGCCTCTTCGTTCAAACAACGCCCCTCCCATCACTCGTTGCGTGTCGGCGAGAGGTGCGTGGTTTTTGTAAGACGTCATCGACAATATGACGCCCTCTTAAATCGGAGAGCTGCCGACCGATGCGCGCCCGTCCTCATGACCAGGATTCAGACGCATAATTGACATGTTGACAGCGGCGTAAACATTCAGCGTTGAGCTAAAGCCTTAGGTATAGGGGCGAGAGATTGATCACCTTACCGCGCTATGTATGTTAGTGTCTTCCGAGTCGGCCACGTCGTAAACCCACAACAGTAGAATAAAAAGCCTTTTGTACTTCGCTACATACTACAAATCGTCGGCAGTCAAAGTATAAGGGCCGAGACAAACAGTAAAGTCACGCGGGCGAGAATCCAAAAGATTCCTAATAGGAAACCAAATTTCACTCTCCATGATTTGCTCTCGTCGATCCGTAGCTTGTCCACGAATTGGCTCAAATACTCTGAACTTCCGCAAATTGGGCAATACGGGACGATACGAGAACGACACGAGTCTGAGCAAAGAGATGACTTGCGCCGAAGCATAATGTAGCGCGAGGTACGTGATAGGTTTGAGTTGTTTCATGTGTAGGAATGTGATGAGGAGGGCATCGGAGACACTGGGGTCAACGAGGGTCAGAGATTCGAGACTTGGGAGCTCGGAGAGAGATCGCATGAAACCCGACAGAGCGCCAATGACAGTTCTATCACCTCCGTCCCATGCTGTCGAGTTCTGTGCGAGACGAAGAGAAGTGAGATTGGGGGTTCTAAAGTTGCGATAGAATTCGACGGGCGATGATTTAAACTCAAGGTCGAGAATTTGGAGAGTTGAATGCGTGAAAGGGGTAAGAGTGGGAGGTTGGTGGAGGTCCTTGACAAATATGCCTCGGACTCGGAGTCGGATAAGCCGAGGAGTCACTTTGAGGATTGACCACAGGTCTGACTGTGTGATTTTACCATCACAGTTGAGCCATGTCAATTGCTGCCATCGTGTGAGATGAAGAGGTGGTATAACCTCGACCATTTCCCAAGACACCCGGTAAAGAGAAGGGGCTTGGAATAACTTTGCCCACAATCGGTCCATTTCTGGACGGGGAGTAGTCCACGGAGGGAACTCGAGATGAACGGCTTCCAGTCCTCGAAGCTTTCTTGCATCAATCGTTGATAATGCCTTCTGGTATTCGATCTTTCGAAACTCGAGGCGTAGACGTTGCCAATACGACGAATGTCGGCTCAGAACCGATAAAACACAATCCGTAGCATCCTCCAATTCGTATCCTTTGAAGAATAGGTAATCTATTTGGATGAGGATGATGTCCGTCAATAAGGGTTTTGCTCTTGTGAGCCAGATATCGATAGCATAGGCCATGTTGAAGTAAGGGCCGATAATGCATAAAGAAGACCAAAATTCGGGTACAAGAGACATGACGGCGCGCCAGTAAGCGCATACATGGCTCAGGTTGAAGGGATTGAGCTGTTGCACCATATTGTTGTAAATTCCAGGCAAAAATACTTCGGGCACTTTTTCAGCGACTGGGCTCGTCGTTTCAAAGTAAAACGAAAAGATGGTGCGCAGGATTTCAAAAGGTAATCGATTGACCGCTCGTGTGGATAGGCCTTTGGCATGCATCGAATGTTGGACGTTCATAACACTTCGAGGTTTCTCGGGCAGTTGTACGGGACTTGGACTCCTTTGAGCGTCCAATACGTCTATGTATGTGTGAAGGGGTCGAGGTCGAGACATGGGGGCGCTAGATATGTCTGTCAGTAATGGGTGGACGACGGATGGAGAGGGACACACGGAGTAGTGGTGGCAAAAACTTCAGGCGAGTAGAATCGAGGAGTTCGCGTTATCGAGACTTATGTATTATTCCCGGTCGTCTTAGAGGCCTTGTATTCTCGACAAGGATCATTGAACATGTGACTGTTGACAGAACCTGCAGCGTTCTCCAAATTGAACAAGGGAGTCGTTTAATAAGTCCTTGTCCAGCGTGAGAGTTCAGCGCTCGGAGCTCAACGTTACGCTCAGAAGTCGAGTTCATCGAGGGTAAAGAGCAAAGGACCGCAAACTGGCACGTCCAATAGCTGTGCGAGTGATGAGAACGGGTAGGAGTTACCCACGCATGTTGATGGACTGATGATGTTGATGAAATATATTTTGGCGCCCATAAACTAGAAAGACCCTGAGGCGTGAGATATCGTTGAGAACAAAGATTGGACGAACACTTAAAGGAGTGTACATATGGGCATTATCCGCTGACTTTTTGTTTTCACCGCAGTATAGTGCGAACCGCGGTTAAATTTGTCTATGCCTTACTTATCTCATGCATTTAATCCGCAAACGCGTCTCGATAACTTGCAAACTTATACAATCCAAGAATGGTATCGTAATAGGTTCCCGCCTCATTAAAGGAACAGCACAGCGAGAACAGCCCCAAAGAAAGTTGCGCCTGCGGATGCCACAACTGACGAAGCACCATTATTAGAGGCTCGTGGTGTGGCTGCTGTGGTACCTGCTGTGGTACCTGCTGTCTTCGAGGCACCTGCAGAGGTAGTGGCAACGACTGGGGAGCCTCCTGTCTTCGAGTTAGCGGATTGAGTGGGCAAGGGTGCGTTGTTCGTGGCGGCAGAACTCGACGACGACGGTGTAATAGTGGGCGTTGGTAAAGCAGCAAAGAGCTCCGAGCTCGCGTGAGTCACGCAATTCGAGGATGCGGGTATACGAGCGGTATATGGCATCGTCGAGATGGCTCCAAGCGACTCGGGTGGTTGGGTATAGGTGACAACGGCGCCGTTTGTAGTGTATACTCCAGGGAAATCTTGGTTCTCTCCTTCGCACGTTTCAAACACACCAGATTGGGCATTGTTAGGAGCGTTATATGCGCATCCGATACGATCATAGATGTGTTGACAGTAGTTTGCGGCGTTGGGTCCTTTGGGATCGCAGACCTTGAAGCAAAAGGCGTTTCCTCCCATGAAGCTGTGAGAAACGTGAGCGGTGACATCTTTCTAACAAGAAGCACGACATACTTGTGCCATTCGACCACCTGTTCATACTTCCCGTTAAAAGCAGTAGAAAAGACAATACCGCCCATCGGATTTCCGCGCTAATGAAAAATCAATCAGTCGCTCCTATCATGAATGAATGAAATAGGTTTGACGCACCAAATCTGCTCCGTGAGGATCCATCTCACCACCAAAGTCATCATGCGCGATGTTGATCTGCTGTTGATCAATAAACCCAACAACCTGTACATAATCCGGCGTCTTGATGTACTGAACACCCTGAAGAGCGCCAGCGGGAATGATACGAGTGCCACGACCAGGTTTTGTACACCAGGCAACCATCTCGCCTTCTTGATCAGAGACGGTCGAGTTGGGTGCGGAGGGGCCCCACAGGCAGAAATCTATTAGCCAGAAGACAACGGTGTTATTAGGATAATTTGAAGCATCGGGAGACCACTTACCGTCAAGTCCATTGAGGAAAGACGTTTGGCAGAGAGAACTGGGACCTTCTGTGGTTGAATTACAACGATTATATCCGAATTGCGTTCCGCGAAGCAAGCCAGTATCGTTATCCACTTTTTCAGGCTGAAATTTGATGAGTACGATCCCCAAAAGAGCCGT
>KQ962300.1:210521-250879 GCA_001563735.1 Leucoagaricus sp. SymC.cos | reverse complement strand
CTCCATTGCATCCCACAACTGCGCGCCTGTAAACTCGAGCTGGACATAGGCATTTCCAAAGGGGAAACAATCTAGAGCTTGTTGCTGAGTAATATTTCCGGCGTCAATCTCAATCCTCATTCCGCCCGCGTTCATAATAGCAGCGACAGGTCCGGGACGATACTCCTCTAACGCATCAGCTGTGACATCTCCAAGCAGACATTCCGCCTGCTGACAACCGCTAGTAGGTAAATCCGTTTGAGTGACACCGATAATCGTCTTTTCGAACACCTCAAAAGCTTTCTCCCA
This sequence comes from Leucoagaricus sp. SymC.cos, assembly GCA_001563735.1. Classification (NCBI taxonomy): domain Eukaryota; kingdom Fungi; phylum Basidiomycota; class Agaricomycetes; order Agaricales; family Agaricaceae; genus Leucoagaricus; species Leucoagaricus sp. SymC.cos. Next base: position 250,591 of record KQ962300.1, on the reverse strand, counting down.
CTCCTTTAACTGCACCTTCAAACCCGGTTCTTCCGCAGTAGTGTTAGTCAGGTGCATAGGCGCTCCTTCGTACGAAATGATTTTGCCGTGGATGTCGTATACGACGTCGATATAACCCAGGTACTCGCCCCATCGATACGCTGTGACGATAAATACTTCGTCTCCGTCTAGGTTTGTTGCGATGGTTGGGTATGGACCAGCTGCTCCGGTGAAGTTTCCGATGAGGGTATGTGAGTGTCCTCCGATGATTAGGGAAATGCCCGTCGTGTTTTGTGCCAAACGGATATCTTGTTCGTAACCAATATGCGTCAGGGCTACGATTTTCAAGTTGTCGTTGGGATGTAACTTGTTAATTAAGTCGACAGTCCTCTGTGTGGCAGTGACGGGATCTTCGAATGTGGTGAGGTTGCTAGGATTGGAGATCGTAGTAGTCGTCTCGGTCGTAACGGCTACTATCGCGAGGTTTTGTTCGTGGAATATTTTGTATGGAATGAGGTGGTTGGAGAGTTTGGGATGGGTAGTGTGGATGTTAGAGGAGATGATTGGGAAAGTGAGGTTGGAGAGGAAGTCGCTAAGAAGGTCATCCCCATCATCAAACTCATGATTTCCTAGCGTCATTGCGTCGAAACCTAATTGATTCAACGTCTCGGCTATCTTTTCACCCTTGTAAATCGTATAAAACAAAGTTCCCTGTTATTGCATTCCGAAAGGAACGGGGCTCAGTAAGGAACGTCGACGGGGTTATCGGGGGTTCTTCTGTACCTGGAATTCATCTCCGGCATTCAGGAATAAGGAATGCTTCTTTTGAGGACGTTGTTGTTCGACAATCGTCTTCACACGAGGGTAACCACCGACACAGCCTGTACATCCTCCCATCAGAAAAAGAAGAAAATCAGGTATTAATCAGTCACTACATACCTTGAGTCGGGTCAGTGCACGTTGATCCACTGGTTTTGAATTCATCAAGGTGACTATCAAAAAGATGAAAATTTGCCCAGGTTAACTATAGCAAAAACACAGGAGAGCCGATGAACGCACGCATGAACGTCATTGATATGGTAGAACGAAATTTCGAAATCGCGGCCTTGGTCTCCGCCGCCGTCGTGCCCATCGTCACAACCGTCATCACCTCCATTTAAGAATCCAATCCCAGGACTCGCGGTGTCGCGTGTCTGTATTTGGTGGCGGTATCGCCGCGAGACAAGCCGATCCACCTGGACGTTTGGAGCGGCGGCGCCTGACGACAACAAACAGTTTGTCAAGAAAAACTGAACTATCAAGAGAAGTTTTGGCAGATGCATTTGTCACTGTCGTTGAATTGTACGTGGTGCCTAGTTGCTTTGTGTTTATAGATGAATGTCAGTGATGGGGGGGGGACGCGACTCAGTTGACAAGTATTTGCCCGGCATGTACTTTATATAGACCCTAATTCGGTTTAGACAGCCACTCAGGATTATGGCAGTGGGAAGGCTTTGATGCTTATTGTGCGGATAAAGAGTCTTGCCAAGACACAGAGTGCACATGTGAAGGGACCAACAAGTCAAGGGTGACATTTTTTCAACAGTGAATGTGAAAGCTAACTTATCCTGGGAGTGAAATCACCACGGATTAAGCGTTGTGCTTCTGGCACCGCATTAAGGCATCTCGCTTGTAAATGTACAAAGTCACCGAATATATTTGGAAGCCGCGATCAATCGCATACGTGTACGTCTGACAATTACACAGGATCATCACCGAGAAGGCCTGTGATGGCCTCTGCCCTGCTACAATGTCTCCACTACATACTTTTCGGTATGGAACAGGACCTAAATTACACTTAGACTGCTCTTGCGAATGTTCAATGTAGATCCGCTGACCACCGAGGTCACCGTTCCCGAGACATTGAATGCACGACAGTCATGTTTCAACGTTAACCCTGCCTCTCGGGCCTCTTCCTACAAATACCGCTCCGCATGCAGGTTGCAGCGGAAAGCTAGCTCTTCCCCTCTTCTCCCCACTCAGATTTCTCCTACGAGCTTCATAGCTGCTCAACGTCATGTTCGGCAATCCGTACGGTCAAGGAGGCTGGTTCAACCTCGAGACTCATGGTCCTCTCCCCATGCCAGACCAACGACTCTCACCAACTTTTGGAGCACTACCTCATTACATCCCAGTCCTCTCACCTAATATCATCACATTCGTCTTCTCAAGTCAAGACCAGGATATTTTAAACTGCGATGTAACGGACGCAAGTTTCCAAAAGTCATATAAAATCAGCACAAATAAGCGAGGATTTGGGGATACGACAATCAAACGAGCTGACGGGGAGATCTCGGGTGTGATTGATTGGCAGCGGCATCCAGAAGTCGAGGTGTTCCGTTCATTCCAGCGGCAACGGGCTTCTTCACTGTTGACGATATGCCCAAATGGGAGGTGCGTCAGTCTGAATATCTATAAACTCTGATTGACAGGAAGATATTGACGTCGTTCCGCTTACCGCTGGTCAGGGGTAGATTAATGGACCTGCGAGGCAAGCGCTATATTTGGAGGATGGACAATGAGACCACCGCTGTGAGCTATTTGACAGCATTGTACGACGATATACATCTTATGCGCTTTCAGCTATATCCTCTTGGAGGAGAACAGGGAGAGCCTGCAGCGAAGATAACTCGAATACCACAGGGAGTCTTATTGGAGATTACGACTTCAGCTGTCCAAAGCGACCTCTTGGACGTTGCTGTAATGGTGGTTGTGCTGTTGCACTCAGGTCGCCGCTTTGATTAATTAGCACACGCCTCGCGAACATGAGGCTTAATGCGGATGTTATTGATCATTGTAAGAGCCTATGATAGTGTTTCACTTAGTAGTGCGTGCGAATATGTCTATGGTCCATGATACCCGAGTAGAAGGACGATCCTTGTACTAGTACTATATATAAACGAGAGGAAAGCTTTGCTTTCGTCGTTATGTATTCAATCTTTCGAGCTCCGCCCAGGAATACTCTCCTCTAATGCATCAGAGATCGACGACGATGTACGCGTGATTTGTGTTGCTGAGGCTAAGTTAAGGCTGACTCGAGTCTCGTTGTGGGGCACTGGTTCTCTAGATTGCTGTCGGCTGTTCAACAAATATAATAGGATATTCGTGTAGCTGCCCAGTCGAAATAGACGTGAGGAACCGTGATCTAGGAGAAAGCACAATATACGCACAGACCACCGAGAATATAAAGACTTTGATTTTTATACGTTATGTGTCAGTCAAAAAATATCAATCGCACGGTGAAGAACATTGTGTCACGTACATTCCGAAACTATACGAGTCCTTTGGGTACCTTACATGTAGACCGAGCATCACTGCAGCAGCCAAGGCAGTCAGTGCCCCAGTCTCCACAGTTAAACGGAGAAGACAATTGATGAGACGTTCGGTGTCGCGAAAGGTAGCATCTTTCCGTACGCCAATGAGCTAAGGGGCTCAACAGTTGGGTGTGTTCAACATCACAGAATGGCAACACATACGATGAGACTCATAGTGATCACAATGAAAAGGTCACAAACGAAGCTTCCCGAAAGCCAAATCTGATTACCGAACTTGTCACAACTGGTTACCTCCGCTCAATCGTCAATGTACTCACTGCCGTAAAAAGCGACGCAACTTGACCAGCATGCGGAGCATGTGCTACTAATTTAGAAAGCTAGTAGACTGTGTTTAGAGAAAACGGTCGACAGTGATAGTTTTCGCGACCCACTTGGTAGCTAAGGCCTATGGATCCTGCTGTTTGAATGATAGCAATCTATACTCATTAATGGTTTAATTGTATCTCGACAGACCATGTACTTACTAATGCAATGACCGCAGCCACAGCAGCCCAGTAGTGACAATCTCTCCTCATCGACCATACTCTCCTGACATTGATCTTAGTGTTACTATCGTCTGACAGGCTATGAGACGAACCATGCAAAGAACAATTGAACGATCGCTGACTCTATTGAGACGCTGCTGAGCCGAGAGAAAACATGCCCCGCTAAAATGCACGCACCAAAGCCAGCAAGAGAAGGGAGCGCTACCGCAAGAGGAGTTGACGCGGCGAACCTCCCTGGTAAACTTCTCCGCACTATGAACAACCCCCACACACTTTGCACCACCACAATCACACGGAATAGCTCAATTAAACACAAGATGTAGACTGAGATGCGTCTCAGCGACTTCCAAGACTTAATTAGCCTCGATATAGAACTGACCTAGTCCTTGCATAACAGCTCCGTCTCGATGCCATTTGTGGCTCCGAACGTAGACGCCTGATGGAATAATCAGACCTCAAAACGAAACCAAAAGGCAGTTGATCTACAGAGCTGAGCGATGAGGAGACCGAATAGCATGCAATCGATGGTGAATCCGATTAGCTAGAAGACCGCGGTAAGACGTGGCTGCTGTCATGTCTTTTCACGAAAACATACTATTGGCCCGTTTCTGTATTACAGGGGTAAGTGCAGATGAAATAGGAGACGATACAATTTACCGACTTGACATCGACCTCTGGTGCTTGGTGGGATGGTGCCGAGGACTCAGCGAACGACATAATCGTAGTGGTGGGCAGAAAGAAGCCTGTCGGAAGTCCTAAGCATGCCGTTGGCCACAACTGAATACACTATATTACAACCGCCTTCCAGAGATAGACTAGCGCAAGCGAAGTCAGTGATCTTCCTCACCGCCTCTTCAGGGTCCTCGTTGTTGCTAAGGTGGATTGTCACGACTTAAACGATCCCACTGACATGACTTCAATCTTCGGACCACGATGTTGACGCTGATTTGATTATGAGATGTAGCCGCTCGTGTTGAGAATCCGTAGCAGATAGAAAATGAGTCGACGACAGTCCGAAGCTCGATTCGTGGAGCAAACACTTATAAGCGCACGCTCCACATTAAATTAGCTTGACCCCGATTGAAAGCCAGCCTCGTGCCGCATGGCTGATGTTCTGGAAAGCTGAGGTGACTAGAGATGAGCATAGCTAGTCTTGAAGAAGCTGCTTACACTGCTTACGCTATAAGGGAGACAGGAGAACTAAAAATAAACTCCCTGCCAGATCTGGACAATCAGAGGACTCGTCCGCGTACTCCGAAACGGTCACTCGCCATTTAGCGCCCGACCAATTCAAGCATTCTTCTCAAATCAGAGTGACACATCCTGACCTCAATGAACCTGATGCATGCGCTGAGATAGAAAACAATACAAAAGGTGGGGAACGTTTCAGAACGCAGTGAGACTGTTCTGTACCACAGGCCAGCCGCCTGAGAAAACCTCGGCGCTCATCACTAGCTTCGGAGACTGGCCTCCGAAAGTTTTCAGTCTTCAACAGGAAACCCTCTACATTTTGATGGATCAATTGAACCCTGCGTCAATGCCCGAATTGGAATGTCAGAACTTTCAGCACATGATTTGATGGCCGGGGGATTATAGCCCATGGACACCGTCACAGTACGACGCGATATCGGCGCATTGCCACGTTCAGGTATCGTGGTAGGTATTAAGTATCGAGAAATAGATAGTGGCTGACTCCCCGTAGTAATCTGGGACAATTCTTGTCATCCAGATCCCTCTGAAATTCAACTCTAAATCTATTGGGAATTTGAACTCAGGGTTTCCGCAGAAGCTAGAAAAACAAATGTCCTCGAATGTTTGAGGTTGCCGAGGAAGGAAGGCGAGGTGATGGCAGAAGGGGCAGAAGCGTCTAAAAAGTATTGGAGGGCATTTTGAAGGGTTGGGAAAGGCTGGGAAGGGTCGGACCTTCACAGATTTCAACGTCTTGGAAAATTTGGGAGACCTCGAAAATTGGAAATACCTCCCCGGCATCTCGGCTTATTCCTCGGAAGAAAACCTAGGATCCCAGACCCTCCCAGATTGCCTAACAGAAGCTGCTCGAACTCCTAGAGTAAACGACAAGCCTTCTCCCGAACATGGTCCAATTTCTAGCAGGCCAAAGATCAAGTTGCGGTCGGGTTGATAACCTACAGGTCGCCAAAAATATTCGAGCCTTAGCCCTTGGCGTTTGTCGCATCGCGCTCAGCCCAAACCATCAGTGCGATCACCTGATTCTGCCGGGGCTAAATCCTTCCTGTGACTTCAGGCGAGACCGTTCTATCCTTGGATTGCAGAAACTAATTCCAATTCCTCCAATCCATTAACTGAGCGTTCCTCCATCTAGTTCGTCATATGCCCAGGGACAAGATGGCAATCCGGAAAGCCCGTGATAAATCTCGGTCCAATTCATATTCAAACAAAGGGCCCCCGCGTTGTTAATCAGGGCCCGCTGTACGGGCCACTCTTGCACAGAGTCTTCGTCTGCATCATTCTATTGCCCGAGTTGGAGTTTGGTTCATAGCTTTGTGGTCGCTATTTTCTCGGACGACATTTCACTATCCTGCCAGGTCATTTCACTCACCCACTCTCACCACTTGTTCCCTTCGCCACTCAGCAATAATGTGTCACACAAATCCCTATGCCCAGGGTGGTTGGCGTAACGCAAACCCATTATCGATCGATGAATTGCCTGGCCCCACGTTTTCCTATCAGTCGCCAACGTATGGTTCCCTTCCTTCTCTCGAAAGCCCACCACCCCCAACAAAACGTTTCGTCATTACCTCCCAAGGCGAAAACCTTATTCAACAGTCGGACGTAGTTGACTCTGAGTCTAAACTCCCGATCTACAAAATCAGAATGTCGCAAGCCGGATTTAAATACACTTCCGTATATCGACCGGACCAAACCCGTGTGGGATACATTGTGTGGAAGCCTCAAGGCCCAGAGATAAAATTTGACGGCGCAGTTGGAAATCAAAACGGAAAAGACTGGCTTCCTCTATCGCCCGACCGAAGGTGCGCATTCCCCAACCCCCGCCCCTCTCCCTTTCATTTTTCTGACGCTTAAAATAGTTCTCGCTTTATGCGATTCCAAGGGAAATACTACACCTGGCAATTTGCTAATCATGCGATGTATGTGAGTAGTATTTTTATGGCTCCCTTAAGAGACGCTGCATCTCACCTGATGTTTACAGTTCTATGCCTATTTTTTGAATAGACTTCAACAACTCGGAAAAGTCTACTACGCGACAGACGGAACAACCGTCTTCGAAGCGAGTGATCTGGTTATTAGCCACGGAATGTTCGAGATCACTATTCTTGCGATTTCTCTGATGCTGTCTGAGAGATTCCGTGATTAAACCCAGAGTCATTCATAACATCTTATGTACATAGTCCTTTTTTATCCGGCTATTTATTCCACTGGTGTAGAAGTATTTGTTGATACTTGTAGCACACACCACTCTTACACTGCCTTTCTAGGATCTGAATTGTAGACATAGACGGAGCAGCACTTCCCTACTGTTGCCTAGACTCACAACCCAGTCCGTCTGCGAACTTGGTTCTCTTTTCACCGTCCTACTCTGCGGCGAACTTCATCAAACTATCAGTGATGCGACTATTTGATTAACTTAAAAGGGATAGGCGGACTTTGAAAAACGAACATTGTGTAAGCAGTCGGAGTTCAAATATAGAAACGGCTGATCGCGAGCCCAATTATTGCCAACTCCGAGTCGTAACGCCTTTAGTGCATCTTGTGATGAGATTCTAGATACTTTACCACCTCACCGGGCTCGAAACCATTCAGGTCCGCGGCGCTCACTAATCTCTCTTAAATGACGACGGAATCATTGTCTCTAATAGAAAGCAAGGGCCTACCACGCTCTACAGTCACCTTAGTGAGAACTCGAGGACCTGGTTCACCTTCCTCTTTCCTTTACGTGGAGCATATCTTAAAACTCACCGATTATTATGTAAATCAACCCCTTCTTGTTGTGCAACCTCCGATCCAGACCCATCAAATTCAGATCAACATCGACGTTTGCGCAGTATAAATCCCAAACGCTCCCTACACCACAAAGCCACGTTCGAGACGCTTCTCCCATGTAAAACGGGTTCTTCTCACTACTGCTTGCACGGACTGCCTTTTGTGCTCTTCATTTTAGTGTGTTGAACAATTGCCTGACATCGAGTACGACTTGGTCGTGGCTGGAGGAGATAATGCTGGTGCTGTTGTCGGACATAGATTGGGCGAAAACCCAAAATATCGATTTTCGATTATCGAGGCGGGACCTTCGTGAGCACATCTTTTGATGTTTGCCTTCGACAGCTTAGATACCTGCTGTTATCCATCGGGATGTATTCGAAAGTTATATTCTAGGTTTTTCAAAGAAAACCGATTTTGGCACTCGCGTCGACAGGAATTATTCCACCGTCCCACAGATACATGTGGGCTGGAAGGTCTTTCGATGCTCAAGGGCCATGATTCTTGGCTGCTGTTCGTCGCATAGTTCGTAGCTCGTCATTCACCTCATCGTGACGTTATGCCTGATTTTCTGGATCCAGATGGCATGGCGTATACTCGAGGTTGGAAGGATGACCATAATTGTTGGGCGGTCTTGACTGGAGAAGAGAATTTACCCTTAGAAGAGACTGATGTATTATCTCCTCAAGGAGGGTCTAATATTGTGGCATATTACCGGGTGTTTGACTAAGGCAGAGCGCATTCCGCAGTCGAAAAAATGGGTTGGCCCTAATGACACAAATTTGCTTGAGGGGACCCACTTCAAACCCGCTTTTCATGCTCAAAGAGGGCTTGTTGGGGTCTCGGTGCCGTATTATGAACATCCGTTCAGCAACCTAACATTGAGAGCCACGAAGGAAAGCAGTGGCGAATTCCCTTTCCTGTTAGATCACAATGCTGGAACGCCGATAGGCATAGGTAGTCATTGACAACTTGTTGGTTCTTGATTTTACTCACGTGTCGATGTACATAGGACGGACACAGTATAGTCTCAAGAAGGGCGTTCACAACAGCTCGGCCACAGGCTGGCTAGACCACGCCGGTGACAATGTATACATCTTGTTAGATAGTCACCGAGTAACTCGAGTACTCCCGGTTGATATGAACCCAAGAAATGGTTCCTCACTCCTCTTCGATATTCGCCGGGTGGAAGCTTCAACAAGTCGTGAAGGTATAATGTGCTTGTGGTTCGAATAAGTTTTGAAAGCATTGATGACCCTGAAAAACACCCGTCCAATCCTGATAGCCAAGAAAGAAGTTATTCTTTCCCCTGGAGTTATCGACACCCCGAAAATTCTACTCGATTCAGGGATCGGTCCAGCTAATGAACTCAAAGGTCTCGATATCTCCTCCCTGATTATTAATGCAAGCGTGGGCCACAAATTGAGTGATCACACACTTGTTACTATCCAATTCTCCACAAACCTGCCGGGAACCTCGTTTGGCCGTTGAATCACTAAATGGCACAATATTGACAAGTTGATTTCCCATGTTTGACGATTCAAGAGCTTTATCTCGGTGCTATTCGACCATACTGGACGTTTAAGTTTGTCCACGCACCCTCGACAACTTGCATGGGTTCGTTTTCAGCCAGGTAAAAGCTTTTCCATCCAGAGCCTTCCGCTGGAACTCACTCACCGCACGTCGATTTTTCTTCGATCATATCAGCAAACAGCCAAATTTAACTGGGTCCCAGGACCATCTCTCTCGGTGTTTTAATGCGTCATGCCTTGAAGACAGTGAAGCCTCTTTGCTGTCCATGTTCGTTGTAAATCTGAATCCAGTCTCTTGTAAGTTTCCCGGTGTAATAACACATTATTTTATTCTAATGGATGTATTCAGGCAGCTCTGCAAGTCTACACCATCATCATTCGATCCCCGCTCACTGATTTCTCCCTACCGTTTTCTTCCGAGCTCGAAGGCGCAATCTTGTTGAAAGGAGCATTGAACGCACGACGCCTTTTTACCTTTTTCTCCGGAAGCGTTTTCGAGCTTGTAAACCCCAGGCTCACTAGTGGCATACAGTAGTGGAAAACGAAGAGATTGTTGATTTATCGAGGTGACAGCATCATGATCATTTGGGCACGCTGCTGGGACCTGTGGTATGGCTCCTACGGGGACTCATTGGGGCATTGTGGACCACAGATTCAGGATGCGCCATGCGGTCAATTTGAAAATAGTTGACGCTTCAGTAATGGTAAATACAATCTCTATTTCAAACTAACTATAGGCCACCTTCTTCTCAGCCCAGAGCCCTTCTTATACTCAAGCCCCTGTCTACACTATCGCCGAGTAGGCATCTGACGTGATCAAACAATCACATGAGGTCCGTCATTAGCAAGCTTTGAACGCAGCTAACGCTGTCAGTGCGGTGTAGAAGTGGGCTGAAGTCAAGTCGTGTGTCATCGTGCGACACGAAAAGAATCTTCTCCCAAAAGCAATGATATATTTCCCATCAGTTTTATAGAACAAAACTTTCTTCAGTTGTTCTCAATGCAACAGCTGCATTGTCGAGAATCCAGTATTTACGAGCATGTTTGCTGACTTTACTTGACAACAAAAATATGAATGAACTATTGTCCTCACCGAGTAAGGTGTGATGAATGCCAAATCCCAAGTTTTCTGGCATCTAAACCACTATTGCAGTAACAGTTGTTTTAAAATACACCTTCGGTGGTTACTTTGGATTCTGATAGAAGATGCATGAGGTAAGCCTTGTTCCTCGTGAGATTCTCGCAAATCTATTCTATAAAGGAATCACGAAAGTGCTTCTAAGCGATAATCGAGTATGTTTCAACTCAGTGTGTGTCTAATTCTCATCTCTTTATCCGTCAAGGTCGCTCTAAGTGCAGTTATCCTACGCACTCCCGAGGGGCTTAATGCAGACGCACAGTATGATTTCATTATCGCAGGTGGTATGTCCCCTCTTTGAAGCTCCTGACAGAGTTGATCTAAAAATAATTTTAGGCGGAACCGGCGGCGCCGTTGTTGCCGCCCGCCTCGCAGAGAACCCAAACGTGAAAGTCCTTGTCATTGAGGCGGGACCCTCGTGCGCCACACTTAATTCCTTTCCCTTCGTCCTCACTCAAAGTCGATTCAATTGTTTCATTATAGGAATGAAGATATATTCGAAACACGGCCGCCAGGTCTTGATAATGAGCTCCCGAGGACCCGCGTGGACTGGAACTTTACGCTGACACCACAAACCGGACTAAATAATAGAAGCACTGCATATACCAGAGGAAGGATGCTCGGCGGCTGTAGCTCCCATAGTGAGTGTCAGATCGTCGATCTATACCAAGTGTCACCCTGAAAATTGTCGTAAGATGGAATGGTTTGTACAAGGTGCTCCCAGGACGACTGGAACCTTTGGGCCAATATCACAGGAGATGAATCACTTGCCTGGGACAATATTTTACCATTCATGTTCAAGGTGGAATTCTTAATTTCACAGAGATCAAGTACAGGAGGCTAACGCGCATCACAATTATTACTTGAACTGTTAGGCTGAGGTATTGACGAGTGACTCTGAGAATCAGCCAGAGCAAGGTCATATTGATCCGACCATCCATGGACGAAATGGCAGGGTCTCCACGTCAGCAGCGTACTCTGTCCACCCATTTAACGATATGCTGATCGAAACAACCAAAGAGTTGACGAAGGAATTTCCCTTTAAATTGGACATGAATGATGGGAGTCCAATTGGTATTGGTAAGTAGGTTATGGCTCCGGTTATGACTAGCTGTAATACATACGACCCAGCATGGAACCAGTTTACAATAGATCACAACGCCGAACGTAGCAGCTCTGCGACGGCCTATTTGGCGAAAGCTGGCAACAATGTTGATATTCTAGTCAATACCTACGTTACTCGAGTACTACCGGTCGGGGACGGGACTGATTTTCGTACAGTCGAGTTTGCAGCAGACGCCCAAAGTCCGAAGAGACAATTAACGGCTAAAAAAGAAGTAGTCGTTGCAGGCGGGATAATCGGGACGCCTCAAATCCTTCTGAGCTCTGGGATTGGAAAACGGGAGGAACTTGAGGCAATAGGGATACCCACGCTCCTTGACAATCCAAGTGTTGGAAAGAACCTGACGGATCAAGTCTCAGCCCTGATGTTGATGAATACAACGATCCAGAACACGGAGTGAATCTCATCGAAACTTTGTATTCAGCGTTGTTTTACTAAAATCGATCTTTTCCCTAGCTTTGACAGGGACACGGCACTAGCTCAATGGAACGAGACACCCACAGGCCCACTAGTTCTCCCCAATCATCTCAACCACATCATCTATGTCCGGTTGCCCGACGACGCAGCTCCCTTCATCCAAGAAGGTTTTGCTGATCCCACTGCAGGAAAAAATTCACCACATATTGAATTTGTATTTTCCCAAATTAGTGCGCATTCACCAGCCACAGTAGTCGATGTACCACCGACACCATCAGGTGAGGTGTGGTCTCATTCCGCTCACATGACAGAAGCTCAGGAGTAACAAGTGTAACATCGATCCAGTTCCTAGCTGTCAATCTTCATCCCGTTTCGCGTAAGCGCTAATTCTGAAAGATCTAGTGATTAGCACAGTCAACTGATAATTTCTTGGCGGCATCATCGTGCAGGCGGGTCTGTCACCCTGAAAACCACTGATGCGTTCGCGCACCCTGTGATTGACTTTGGGTTGCTCTCTGAGGACGTCGATACCGCTATTTTGCGTGAAGCAATTCGGACTGCTCGGAAGATGTATTCCGCTCCTGTTTTCAAGAATTCTGTCTTTGAGTCGCTTTTACCCGCTGCTAATGTAACGAACGATGAAGACTTGGATGCTTACCTTCGAACTGTAGCGTCACCGTTTTTACACGGTATCGGATCTGCGGCAATGTCTCCTCGTGGCGCCAGTTGGGGAGTCGTTGATCCAGACTTTCGTGTAAAGGGTGCTTATGGTTTGCGAATAGTCGATGCATCTATATTTGTGAGTTTCCCTTTTTCTTTCATACATGAGCAAGGTTAAATCTAGCATCCTGGAAGCCAACTGTGCCTAGTGGACATACGCAGGTCCCGGTATATGGAATAGCGGAGTTGGCCAGTGTTTTGATTGCAAAGGCTTGGGAATAGTTGGAGCACCTCATAAGAATACAATAGTAACTGTACGTTGAGAGCTTACGTTTGTCGAAGGATGACTACTTATAAGTCTGGTTGTTTGAGACACCAACGCAGCCAAGTAACAGACGAAAGCATTCATGATTGATAATTCCCAACCCCCTGGCTCGTTTCATTTATTCGCCCTAGCGTTTGGGTCCTCCTGAAAACGCACCCGCTGACAACATCCCTGCTGTGCTATTCCCGTTTAATACGGAGCTATTGCTTTCCTATTTTTCTAATAGATGTACATAGACATTGGCGGTGAAACTGCAATGGTAATCTATCATCGCTCCGAATACTTACTAGGAACAGGTGAGTTCCCTTGAGCCTGCATTTAATAGTGGAAAGACTCTCATCCTCTCCTGTCGTCGAACCGGAAGCTGCTCAGCACAGCACAGAGGTTGACATGATGCATAGTCTGCGACAGCAAAGAGATCAACCGAAGAACAACCTCTCTTGGTACCTTGTCCACATCCCAATCAGCCTAAAGAGATTCCACCCAATCTTGTTTCCCCAGAGTTAGGTGGTTAAAGTCTAGAGAACAAGAGTTTCTCTGAGAGTCGATTTGCCCTGGGATGATGTCTCGGATTAGAGTTGAGTATCATTACTTTGCCTGTATGTATCATTCTAGATACACCCTTCATTACCTCTGGAACAAGAGAACGTCATATTGCTAATAATACCTTTGATCCTTTATAATTTGAAGAGAATTCTGAAGGGCCTCCCATACTGATCACATTTCGCGCTCCACATTTTGACTTAATTTGTGGTTCTGGCAAGATTATCGTTGCGGATCAATCCATGCCTGCTAATGTCACTCTGGATGATTGGATAGTTATTGGCTGGTATTTTATGCTGTCCTGTGTGCGGTCAAGGTCAGAAAAAACCATTCGTTCACAAAAAAACACATCAATCTATCAGGTGTGCTTACAGTGAGTGAGGTTGATCACTCCAAGAAATCACCACCTCAGAAATAATCTGATCTCGTCTTCTAAATAGTTTATAAGAGCTGTCCGCCTTTGACTAAGGGTAAAGACACCAGGAATCATCTGAGTCCTTGTTGGGAGCATGCTTTCCTCTGTGCAAGTTCAGTGCTACTGTTCATACCGTGCATGAGAGTACTGAATGGCTAGTAGCATGGGAGATGGCTACTCTTCCGAATTTGATTATCCGGTTAAGCGGTTCACTCTAAGTCACAGTCACAGTACCTGGAGTGAACTCACTGTCAGTGTGAGATCATTAAGCGAGTGTTGACACAACTCTTTAAGCCCCATATTTTGTTCAGGCCTTGCATCCGCGCTTTGAACGAGTTCGATCCTAAGGTGCTGGAGGCGCCCCTGACTGGCGCTCAGACTTCGCTCTCAGGGTAACTATGCCTTTGAATCAAAATAACCTCATCTACATACATCTACGTACTAGCTATCTATCAGTCGATGGATTATTGAGAACATAGTATTCAAGTCACTTCGTCGCAAAAGCATGCACAGTGATCCATTGGTACCATTCATTAGACAAACCAAAATGAATGGTATTGGAAGGTTTTTCGCCTGAACGGTGGGAACGCTTGCACCGCTGCAGGGTATGCACAAATAGGATGCACGTACGTACGATAGATGCACGGTAATTGCCTTTTTAAGTGGAAGAATGAACGGTGGTGGAATGGATGGTAGGCATCGGGAATTGCTGTATTTGGAAACGCGGCGGTATGTTTAACCGTAACGTCTCATTGAATCACTAGTACTCTGAGTCTCGCAGAAAGCTACTAGAGGAGCGTAAATAATACAGACAAAAAATACTCTGGCACAAACTTAGGGTAGTTAAAATCAGCATTGTACAGTTTTAAACTTCCAAGTTGAGAGACATCCCACAAAGTCTCCCCTGTCATCAGTAAAAACCTCGATAGAAACTATTTCAATGATACAGAGTCAATCGTAAGAGTCAGGCGTAAATATTGACTGTACTACCTGGGCTACAAGCACAAAACCAAAGATCAATCAATCGCCTCGCACTTTCTAGGACTCTTCAATATAAAGAACCACTTACCGTCGCTAAACTGTGACTGAAGAAATTTAAAACCCTTATTTACATCGTCCGAATTAGTACAAGTCTGTTGGAAACAGGGCGGTTTGGAGTTCAGCCGAGCTGCAGGTACAGTGGTAATCAGTACTATTAAAGGGAGTGTCAGATTGAGATCAAGTAAAGAAGGACTTGAAGGAGCGTACGCTGATTTACAGCCTGCTGGTTGAGCTGCAGACTCGGGGCAGGTAAGAACTTTGTGGAGGCTGAGTTGGATGATCCTAAAGTAGTGGAGTCGGACCCTTGAGCTGCAATGAGAGAGATGATAAAGAGTAGAAGAGTGGGCTTGGAGTTGAAAAATCATTCTTTGTTCGGAGCGATAGGTAGGCACAGAGCAATGTGCCAAAGTGGAGCACGAATGAATGACGAATGACATTCGGCTCTGAGTCGGACAGTGTGTTGGCAATGTGAGGCGCGTGGAAAGGGCCCTTTTTATGTTGGGATTGGTTTTTTGTGTGCGTCGGCATTTTTGTCGTACCTGATGCCCATACTATTTTCCTGGTAGAGTAATGTGGTCCAGGAATGTTAGACGCGTTGTTACATTCAACACGTTGCTCTTATGCTGTGTTGCTTTCTTTCACGCTGAGAAGTTTACGATGCGATTCGAACATTCGGACATTCAAGTAGATCTACGCACAGAATACGACAGCATTTTCATAACAAACTTAAATTCGCTTTGAGAGCCGAAGTATGATATATATGTCATCCGAATGCCCGAAGGCCTAGACTACGTCCATTAACTACTAGGATGTGCATGAATGAGCTGAAACCTTCAAGGCCAAATGTGAGGAGCCAAGGATTATGCATTATGAAGAGTAGACGCGGATTTACAACTACTAGTAACGTTGAACGGAATCACGGTCTGGTTGGAGTTTGAGCGTTTATGCTCTCTGATGGGCGCTCGAAAGGACGAGAAGTATCAGCTCGACGCGGGTCTTCTCATCGTCGGCAAACGAATTCTTTCCTTCTCGGGCCCGCCAATTTCGTGGCCATGCCATTAGAAAAGCTAGTTGTTCAACATCGAGCTCGCAGTTTTGTCTATCAACAACTAGAGGGAAACTGCCAGCTCCACTCTCGACCTTGAGAACATGAAATCTGGATATGGACAGAACATATGGCTGTCGAAAGCCGTTTGGGAATTTCCATGTCATCGACGCCTGTCAGTCCCCCGTTTTTTTCTTGGATGATGGGGTCATGATGTAACTAGTAAGCGCTCAAGTTGTCCATCAGGATTCTAACGCCTCGGTTCCTCTTGTCCCGTCGTTCTAAGCAGCAAGTCATGGATGGTATGCCAGGCCCGCTGAAATAGTCCAGTGCTGGTTGCAAAGACGAGTGAAAGAGACAGTTTGGAGGCCCAACAGCAAATGCGTTGGAGAGTCGGCACCCTGGTCCCGATCCGAAATTAGGTAGCCAGAAGACGGGGCGTGGGAACTCATCAGTCCTTCTCGTCTGACTTCCGTTATGCCAAGTCCATCTAAATTAACGTTAATTTCAACCTCAAAACCCATGGGCCGCCTTCAAACTCCCTTTGAGATTCTCTTTCTCCCCTCCCACTCCCACGTCGTACACTGACAATGTTTAGACGTTTAAATTTCAACGCGAAACTCACATTCATCCTCCTTGGGCTCCAATTCTCCTCTGGAGCTGTTTTATATCGAAGTCAGGATGAACTGCCCAGGGGAGTCGAGTATGACTTTATCATCGCCGGAGGTAACTTTCTTCGTCAGTTATTGAGTAAAAAAACGTGCTGATAGAGCTCTGTGTTCAGGTGGTACGGCCGGTTCAGTCGTCGCATCTCGCCTAGGGGAGAACCCGAATTGGAACATCCTGGTCGTCGAAGCTGGAACATCGTACGTGTCTTTCTCATATCATGCACAACAAACCACTCATTATCAGAGTTTAGAAACGAGGAAGTCTTTAATACACGTGTTCCTGGTCTCTGGTACACCCTCATGCACTCCAGCGTCGATTGGAACTACACCGTGGTTCCGCAAAAGGGACTTGATGGGAAATCGCTGGTGTATACGAGAGCTAAGATGCTTGGCGGGTGTAGCTCACACAGTGGGTATTCCTTCCCGAATCTTACGTCACACACATACTAAATCTTTCCCAGACACGATGGTCTACACTCGAGGTTCGAGGGACGACTGGGACTCTTGGGCGAACATGACGGGGGCGGATGGATTACAATGGGATAAGATGCTTCCGTACATTCTCAAGGTGAGCCTCATCTCAAACTGCGGACCGACGCGCGATTCACCGTATTTACGTGTAAACAGGCGGAACAGTGGTCCATTGATCCTCAAAACCGCACTCAAGTCAACCACTACAACACTTCCGTCCACAGCAAAGACGGAAAAGTCTCTGTATCATTACCTTACACGGTTCATCCTTTCAACGATATGCTCCTGCAATCAACGAAAGAGATGAGTGAGGAGTTCCCCTTCGATTTGGATATGAACGATGGGAAACCCCTCGGAATTGGTACGTCAACTCCGCTACTTGATTGAACTCGTGACATAAGTTCAATCGACACACTTAGGTTGGAAGCAGTCAACCGTCGACCACAATGGAGAACGAAGCAGTGCTGCGACTGCGTACCTCAACAAAACTCTTGACAACGTCCACGTCTTAATCAACACCTACGTTACCCGCGTTATCCAAAACAATGGTACCGAAAACACATGGGCCGTAGAATTCGCAGTAGGACCGGATAGCAAAAGACAAACTCTCATCGCCAAGAAGGAGGTTATTGTTTCCGGTGGTGCAATCGGCACCCCTCACATCCTCTTGAACTCCGGTATCGGAAGCAGCGAAGAGTTGAAAGCAGTCGGTGTGGAAACCGTCCTGGATTTACCTAGCGTTGGGAAGAATCTGTCAGATCATATAGCAACGCCTACAACCTTCTCGACGACGTTCAAGTCTACCGGGTACGCTTCTCTCCTGTTCGATCTCACCGGATGACTGATATCGACGTCATATCTCTAGCTTCAACCAAACCGAAGCATTGGAACAATGGCAAACCAACCGTACCGGCCCTTTGACTCAACCCCAAGAGCTCAACCATATTGGATTCACTCGAATCCCTACCAACAGTACCGGTTTTGAAGACCCAGCACCAGGGATGAACACTCCACATATCGAATTCGCTTTCGGTCAGATTTCTCAACAAGGTTCGTTCTCCTACTACCTGCTGTGTCGATATTGACACTGAGATGTACCCACTGTTCAGATGGCTCAACGGAAACATCGCTCGAGCTGTTTGTCGTGAATCTGCACCCAATCTCTCGTATGTCTCATGCTTAATTCATGAATCTCAACATTCTGACCAACCAACCAACCCTCTCCAGGTGGTTCCGTAACTCTCAACACCTCCAACCCCTTCACATACCCAATAGTCGACTTCGGTCTCTTAACCTCCCAAACCGATCTCACAATCCTCCGTCAAGGAATACTCTCCGCCCGCCGACTCTTCTCCGCCCCAGTCTTCACTTCCAAAAAGACCATCTCCGGAACGAGTGCTCCAGGATCTAATATAACCTCAGATGGAGATTTAGAGGCGTATATTAGACAGACTGGAACTCCGTTGTTACATGCTGTTGGGACTGCGGCGATGTCGCCTAGAAATGCGACTTGGGGTGTTGTTGATCCTGACTTTAGAGTTAAGGGTGTGAAAGGTGTTAGGGTTGTTGATGCCAGTGTTATTGTGAGTTTTTTTTCCAGTGTTGTCGCTCGACTGGTGAGGTTGGAGTGAGAGTGCTAATGATTGGTTTATATAGCCGAACACTCCGAGTGGGCATACTCAAGCCCCTGTTTATGGAATTGCAGAGTGGGCTAGTGCGTTGATTGTCGCTGACTGGAACATGACTGTTACGAATGCGACGACGGGGACGAGGGGGGGAGAGAAGCCATGAGATTTTATGATCTTTCGGTGTTTGTTCATTTGTATAATGAAATGTTCGTATGTACTAACGAGTCGAATATTTAACGTGTTTATGAAGAGAAACTATATGTGTTCGAATGTCCGCTTCAACCTCGCTGTGAAGTCGTCGTTGGCTCCGTGTCTCTCTATTAACGCTCACACACATTGTTTCAGCGATATACTCACTGACCTACTTGATGAAAGAATTCAACGCGCACTGAAGGTATATTTTACTTCGTACTCATCACATCGCTCGGACTTGTCTCTTGGTCAAGATATAAAGCTGCTGCTAGGTTCACGAACCTTGAACACCGAAGGTAATCTTTCGCTAATGGCTTTTTCAGCTGAAATTTCGACTTTAGTCAACTCATAGGTCCAGGGCTGAACCAAAAAATAAACACATGATCGCTATATTTTGCTACTAAGTACGTCATCTTACTATCCGCTCAAGCTCGAGGTCGATCACTCCCCATATGCCTCAGCGATCAACACACTTGCACGTTCAGCAAACCCATACACCGCCGCTTGTGTATGTCCACTTGGCGAGCTCGGCTACATCAGGTATCACCATTATCAGCCAACCAAGTCAAGAGGTCGAGAGAAAAAAATCTTGAAACACTCACGAAAACCGAAGCGTCAACAACTCGTAACCCATTCGTTCCTTTCACTTTAAAATCTGGATCGACAACGCCCCGGTTTGAATTTCGAGGTGACATCATTGCAGAACCTCCACCATGTAAATAAGGTCCTGATGAATCTCGAATGAACGTTTCCAGCTCTTCGTCTGACGTGATGTTATGAGCAGGATATACATTTTTGCCAATGAGGTTATGGAATACAGGGGCCATGGTGAAGAGTCGTCGTGCGCTGCGGAGACCTTCGCGAAGAACTGAGACGTCGATTTCGGAGCGGAGTAGACCGGCATCGATGATGGGATATGTGAACGGGTTTGACGAGTTGAGGGTTATGGAGCCGCCTGTAGGGGTACGATGAGCATTTACAAGTGTTCCCTAGCCTTGACGAAGGCGGGTTGGGACTCACGGGAGACGGGGTGGAGGTCGATCACAGAAAGTTGGAGAGTCGTTATGTTCCCAACTAGAATTCTTCGTGAGTTCGACGAATTCTTACCTTAGCCCTTGAGAACTGACCATCCGGAGGTACAGTAAGTTCACCGTTTGTTTCTGGTATATGGGTACTAATCTGTGAAGTGTAGATCTCAATATGCGGAGCTGTCTTCCCAGGGGAGGGATTAGGGAATCCCTTTTGAGTGAATGGTGGTGCATCCTCGGGAAGTCGGACCCATGTAATTTGGTTTCGTAGGTGTCCTGCGGATGTCATTGGTCCTGTTCGCGTTTTGTTCCATTCAACTAGGGCTTCGTCGCGGTCGAAGCTATGTATGCATTACAAATGTGAGTTCCTAGCAGAGCATATTTAGAGTTCGGGTACTTACTCTGTGTCTTGAATTGTAGTGTTGAATAACATAATAGTGTACACCTGGTCAAAGAAATTCCTTCCTACGTTGGGATTATCCACAATTGTTCTGACTCCCACAGCCTCAAGGTCTTCATGGCTGCCTATACCAGAGTTGAGGAGAATTTGAGGTGAGCCGATAACTCCACCAGAGACGATCACTTCCTTATGGGCGAATAGTTGCTTCCTTTCGCTTTGTTCGTCAGCTGCAAACTCGACTCCACGGAAATTGGTACCGTTTCCGTTGGTTGGTACAACCCGAGTCACGTAGGTATTCAACAAAACGTGGAGGTTGTCATTACTTGGGTCGATATAAGCAGTAGCGGAACTACTCCTCTGTGCTTGGTTGTCAATCGTGAATTGGGCCCAAGCTGAAAAGATGGTGAGTATACTCTTATATTTGTATCCTGCGATCATAAGCACTTACAAATACCAATAGGTGTTCCGCCGTTGAAGTCGAGTACAAAGGGGAACTGGTCTGGGAGCTCTTTGGCCGCTTGTAGCATCATATCGTTAAAGGGATGGTTAAGATAAGGTGCCGAGACGAACACGCTTCCGTTGTGGCCGTGTACTGAAGGGTCGAGATGACCCTCCTCGGACTGGTCTTCTGAGTCGTTGACGAGTTTCTCGGCCTAGTTATGCCCAAGTAAGTGGTTACCTAACAGTCTGAGCGACCGACCTTAAACATCAAAGGGAGGATGTTGTCCCATTTCAGACCTTCATCACCCGTAACCTCAGCCCAGTGATCCCAATCATCTTTGGCACCTCTCGTATACGCCATGCCGTCTGTTGAACGGAAGTAAGCTGAATGAAAATAATATCATTGCGCACTCATACTCACTATGTGAGCTACACCCTCCAAGCATTTTACCTCTTGCATAATTTCGGATTTGGTCATTTATGCCTGTTTGCGCTATCATAGTATAGTTCCAGTCGACCCGCGTTCTAATCAGCTCTGGGCACAATCCAGGTGGAATTGTCGCGAATACGTCTTTATGCCTGTGTGTAGTGTACATTGATACTTCATGCGCGAGCAGGTTATATGTCTGGCGTACGAAGGTCCCGCTTCAATAACTAGAATTTTCCAGCTTGGATTTTCTGCGAGACGGCCTGCAACTACACCGCCTCCAGTACCACCTGTACGATACGTCTTAACATTGCTTTATATTACAATGTAATGACGAGCGCCCACCTCCTGCGATGATAAAATCGTAGTTAATGTTCTTCGGTAAGTCATCTGGGTTTTGAAAGAAAACTGCAGCGAATGCGCATTGCACTCCTAAAAGTGCAACTGCGAGTAACCCTTGGGGCTTCATTTCTGGCCACAGCCGAGCAGTGATACTGAGATGTATAAGTCAACTTATATCAGTTCTCCACGGTCTTTTCGTGGGTCGATATATTTCTGTCGCTTCCCAGGTCTGAATCCGACGTCGACGGCATTCTTACCTATAGTCGATGTCTCCACAGTAGAATATGATTAGGTGAAGACTTCTATCATGGTATCAGGTGATTGTTGTACTTGAAGGAGAGAAGTCTTTTGTTAGTATCTGGTAAATAGATGACCAGCCATGATTATCGGTGAGAAGACTTGACCCATTTCAATCTGTGGTTGAGAATAGCAAATGAAGCCCCATACACCATTCCTTTGCTCCGGGGGTTTCTGCAGTATGATCACGTCTGATGCAGATAGGAAAACCGACCCTTGAAATCAAGTTAAGGACTATACTTTACGAAAAGCTGAATCAAGTTTGTTTATCTTTCTAAGATAGGAACTGCTGACTCCTGCAAAGGCCGTTGATTTGAGTCAGGTGTAGATCTTCAAATCCACCTTCTGATATCAATGGAAAAGAAGCATTAATGACCTTGAAGTTATGAAACTACGGTGCAGGACGCTTTATCACCACTTGCTGGGCCTGTGAATTCATACGGCAGCCGTATTATTGAAAACATACTGAAATGTCATCAAAGATTCCGACCTTATTGGGATTATATTGGATATTTATCGTGATTATTATGATAAAGTTTCAATACACTGGGCCGGTGAGTCGATACGGCAGCCGTATTACTGGAAACATACTGAAATATTATCAAAGATTCCGATCTTGTTGTGAATGTATTGGATATTTATCGTGATTATCATGATAAAGTGTCAATAAACCACGTGGGATATTGACTCGCCGGGCCAGTGGATAACGATTCAGTATAATTTCAATAATACAGCTGCCGTATCGACTCACTGGCCCAGTGCACTACTTTCAAACAAGGCTTTTGTTCCCACGAGTTTTGATCCAAATTCTCATTTCTCTTGCCAGAACGTTGAATTGATGAGAGGAACTTACTGGCTTGAGGGATTTTCAAACGTCGCTTGTTACTTTGTTTACAGGACATCATATGGAACCAAATATGGAAACTTTGAAGACAACAAGTCGTTTTTGGCCACCCCGTATCATCTCGCGCAAGACCACAAGATCGACATCTTCGAGGAGCAAGCCAACGCAATGTGGCATTGGAGAGAATATGTAAATTTCGATCGTCCATCTCAACTGCATCGTGTCTTGCTTTAATCCATCATTCGCACTACCAATCCTCGTCGCCACTTTGTTGAGTTTTTATTTATCTCATTCGACGCGTTACTCGGGCTGTAAAGAAATGAGGAGCAGGCCCAGGGTTCTTATACCAAAAATTATCTATCAATTACCCTCGTGCGCGAGAACATATGATTGATGCGATCCGCTACTGAATACACTGGGCCAGTGAATCAATAAGCCTGGAAAACATATTGAACCATTGTTGAACATTTCAACCTTATTGTGAATATATTGTGTCTTTGTCATGATCATTACAATAAAGATTCAAAAATCCATATGGGATATTGACTCACGGGCGAAGTACATGTCTACTCTCACGAACTACTCAAGTCCTGCTTACTCCCCATATGCCTCAGCGATCAACATACTCGCACGTTCAGCAATTCCATACACCGCTGCTTGAGTATGCCCACTTGGGACGCTCGGCTACATCATCATCACCATTAAGAGTCACACGAGAAAGCCTTTTGGTCACTCACGAAAACCGAAGCATCAGCAACTCTCAACCCACTCGTCCCCTTCACTTTGAAATCCGGATCGACAACACCCCAAGTTGCATTTCGGGGTGACATCATCGCTGAACACCCGCCATGTAAATAAGGACCTGATGAGTCTCGAATAAAAGCTTCAAGGTCTTCGTCTGATGTGACGTTATGAGTTGGATATACAGTTTCGCCGATGAGGTTGTGGAATACAGGAGCGGTGGTAAAGAGTCGCCCTGCGCTGCGGAGACCTTCCCGAAGGATTGATACGTCGATTTCTGAGAGAAGGAGACCGGCGTCGACAATGGGGTATGTGAATGGGTTTGAAGAATTGAGGGTTATTGAACCGCCTATAGAGATTTGATGAGCGTTTTTTTCTTGAACAGACGGATTTTGATACTAGGGGAACTCACGAGAAACTGGGTGGAGGTTGATTACAGTGAGCTGAAGAGTTGTTATGTTCCGAACTAGAGTACCCTGTGAGTACCATCACAATATCATATTAGGCCACGCAAGGACCGACCATCTGGAGGTATAGCAACTTCGCCATTCGTTTCCGGTACATGTTTACTAATCTGCGTAGTGTAGATCTCGATATGCGGAGCCGTCTTTCCAGGTGAAGGGTCATAGAATCCTTGTTGAGAGAACGGGGGTGCCTCGTCGGGAAGTCGGACCCATGTAATCTGGTTCCGGAGGTGCCCTGTGGATGCCATTGGTCCCGTACGCGTTTCGTTCCATTCAGCTAGGGCTGCGTCGCGGTCGAAGCTATGCAATACAAATGTGAATTCCCTGCAATGCATATTTGTGGCTCGTGGAGAGAATAACGACTTACTCTGTGTTTTGAATCGTAGTGTTGAACAACATGATAGTATATACCTGGTCAGAGAAATTCCTCCCTACACTCGGATTATCAACAATCGTTGTCACTCCTAAAGCTTCCAGATCGTCACGGTTTCCTATACCAGAGTTGAGGAGAATCTGAGGAGTGCCAATGACACCTCCGGAGACGATCACTTCCTTGTTTGCAAACAGCTGTTTTCTTTCGCTTTGTTCGTTGACTGCAAACTCGACTCCATGTAAGTTGGTACTGTTTTCACTGGTCGGAACCACACGAGTCACGTATGTATTGAGCAGGATATGGAGATTATCGCCGCTAGGATCGATATAGGCAGTAGCTGAACTGCTCCTCTGCGCTTTGTTGTCAATCGTAAATTGGGCCCAAGCTGTAATGTCGGTGAGTATACGTTGAGTTCTTCTTGGGCCGGCCCACGAGCACTTACATATGCCGATGGGTGTTCCACCGTTGTAATCGAGTACGAAAGGGAACTCTTCTGGAAGCTCCTTAGCCGCTTGGAGCATCATTTCATTGAAGGGATGGTTAAGATATGGTGCTGAAACAAACACGCTGCCATTGTGTCCATGTACGGAAGTGTCGAGATGACCTTGTTCGGGTTGGTTCTCTGAATCCTTGACGAGCTTTTCTGCCTAATTGTACGTAAGTGAGTATTCGGTATTATTTTCAAGTTCTTGGACCACCCGACGACTGGCCTTAAACATTAAGGGAAGGATGTTATCCCACTTTAGACCTTCGTCGCCCGTTACCTCAGCCCAGTGATCCCAGTCATCCTTTGCACCTCTCGTATATACCAAACCGTCTATGTCATAGTGAGGTAATTGAGGTTTCATCATACATGTGATGCAGACACTCACTATGAGAGCTACACCCTCCGAGCAACTTGGCTCTGGAATAATCTCGAGATTGGTTATTTATACCTGTTTGTGCTACGAGGGTATAATTCCAATCGACAATGGTGCCCCTGAGTTCGTTCCATAGTCCCGGGGGAACTGTCTTGAAAACGTCTTTGTGTCTGGGCGCTTCAACGTCACGAGCTAATAAATGAACCGGTGATATGCACGACATACGAAGGTCCTGCTTCAATAGCCAGAATTTTCCAATCCGGATTCTCTGCAAGACGTCCTGCGACGACACCACCTCCGGTGCCACCTACGTTGACGTCCGTTTCAGTCAAAACCGGTCCTACAACAAAAGAGTGGTACCCACCTCCTACGATAATGAAATCATAGTCAATATCTTGTGGGAGGTCATCTGGACTTTGGAAGAACACTGCTGCTAATGTAGATCGCAATCCTAACAGTGTGTATAGGAGTAACGTTTGTAGCTTCATGTTGAAGAGACACTAGCGAAGAATGATACTGTAGGACGGCGCAATTCGCAACCAATTTATATTCTCTCAGTTTTTCATGACCTTCTCATGGATTGATACGATTCGGTTACTTCGAAAGTCCGAATCGGAGTTGCCAGCTTTCTTACCTTGCCGAAGTCTCTACAGTAGTATGCGTATATGCATAGAAGGCTTCTTATATCAGCTGCGTGTCGAAGAAGTGTAGATGAGAGAAGTCAATTCTTTAGCATCTGGTTCATAGTTGACCAGCCGTGATCGCTGTGCGAAGCTGACTCTCTTTAACTTGGTGGTTCGAATCGCAAGTCAAGTCCTCTACATAGAGTGCTACCTTTGGAGACATTAGTACTATCATCGTGTAAATGAGACAAATCAGGCTCTCGAAAATAAGTCAGAGGCGAAACTTGAAGACTGATTTATCCGTTTTCAAAAATGAGATTTGAATCGCTCTTGGTTGTCTCCTGCCAAGGTCTTTCAGTCGAGTCAGGTGTAGATTCTCAAACCTAGTTTCTGGTATCGATGTAATGGAAGCATGGCCAGCCCTGAAATTAGTTGATGCTTGGTAATCATTCGCATGAAAAGCGCGGGCTCAGCGGAGAAGAAATCAGATCATGAGGGTCAAGCAGCTTTAAAGAGCTAACGGCCCGATCGGCAACAACGTTGGATTTTGAGCTCCAACGATTTCAGAATCGTTGACTGACCAAGAATAGGATATCATTGTACTAGAGGCCGTGGACGGATCCACGACCAGACTCCCAGTTGCTGGGATGCTTTTTACTTATATAATCGTTGTTCCGAAGTTTCAGCGAAACTTGAACAACTTAACGCATCCCGACACAGACTCCTTCCCAGTCTGTCGGGATGCTTCTTGCTTATATAATCATTGTTCCGAAGTTTTACCGAAACTTGAACAGCTTAATGCATCCCGAATTAAGCTGTTCAAGTTTCGGTAAAACTTCGGAACAATGATTATATAAGCAAGAAGCATCCCGACAGACTGGGAAGGAGTCTGTGTCGGGATGCGTTAAGTTGTTCAAGTTTCGCTGAAACTTCGGAACAACGATTATATAAGTAAAAAGCATCCCGGCGACTGGAAAGGAGTCTGATCCACAACATGAACCTTGCTTGTGAACAGTAAACAGATCAGAACAAGCAGAGCACGATGGTAGAACCGAGTGATCGCGCTGGGCAATGGATAATCAATAGGGCAGATAGATTAAGGCACACCGTGTTTGGAAAGGGAAGGTGTTGAGGACGCGGCATCTCATGCAGCCCTCGAACATCGAGAGGAAAGGCACATCTAAAGGATACAGGTCGACGGAGTAGAATAGCACCTGTAGTGGTAGTACGTATAGGGTGTAATTCGTCCTTTTGTATAAGCATGTCTACGGCTTCGTGTGAAACGGGACCGCTCGCACGTTTTGTACATATTTGTTTCTGACAGTGGGCTTGACGCGACGTTGTACATGTTTATAAGTGGCTTGTCGGCGCTAGTGCTGGGTCGGAAACCCTTATGTTTTTAACATTTTTCACAAGAGGAAGGTTGACATTAGCTTGCGAAAAATGTGAAAAATCCTAAAACATGCGCAAAAGTGTTCAGAATGCACTTAGCGCCTATTCTGGTCATTCTGCCTGTTTTTCTAACCTCTCAAAGCTACTGATCATGCTCTCCCTCAAACAAAAAGAGGAACTGTTTGCCACCCTCAAGAATTTGTAAAGACTGGGTAGACGGAGCTCAAGGAATTGCTCAATTTAGCTGAAAGGGTCATTCCAGAGGAGAGCCAGACACTATGGCCGGAGGCACGCTCCCATGGCTTGTTAGCCCCGGTGTTGATCATTGATGATTTGTGAACATGTTACAGCCGCCGACTGATCTTGAAGACAGATGTGCTTTGTTGTGTGAGAAAATGCGAGCAGACAGGCTGGAATTGAAAGTGGGGTTGGAGTTGGCCCCATGTGTCATGTCTCTGAGTCAAAACTCGAGCACAAGGCTGGACCAGGTCAAAGGATCAGGAGAGCCTCACCACTATTCTGCATCATCTCTTATGGACCCTCTCAATGAACAGCACATTTCTCCACTGGACATGAATTGACCACAGATGGAAGAGGAGTGGTTCAGTCAAACTGATCCCTATGACCTTGAAGAGACAGATTGCTCTGATGCGACTAATCCTGATGTTCAGTGCATCACACGTTTCAGACTTTGTTAAACTGGACAGCCGTCTCCTTGGGTCTTTGATTCAACATCTTATGGAGAGTTGGTGGTAAAAGGGGTGAGGCCTCATCTTCTCAGTTGCCCACTGGTTACCCTGATGACTGGAACATGGAGGATTACATTAAAAACATTTTTAGTAGGCTCAAAGTTTGTTTTGTCTCGCCAGAATTTGTTACTCTAGATTTGATTGTGTAATACATTTTTTCACCGTTTTTAACACTGTGAAAAACATCCCCAAGGGTAGGGAGAATATCTCGCATTTTTCACACCACCGAAATAATTTCCAACCCAGCACTAGTCGGCGCCCCTTTGCTACGCAATCTTGCCACGTAACTAAGCACTTATGTTCCTATTTGCATATATTTTCCTGACAAGCTATTAGCAAGGTGACCCCTTGTGCTTTCGGTATTTACTGAACTGTGGATTTGGTTATAACTTCTAGGGAGACGGACAAAGAAGGAAAAGAAGTAAGGAATAAACAAGTAGCGTGTGTAAAGCCCCACTCTCAGTTAACCTACACTCACATCCTTGATGAAGGAACCCGAAGCTTGAACTGCCCTCCATTACTCCCACCTATTGGTAATCAAGTGGCTCGCACGTTCAGCGAGTCCATAAACTGCAGCTTGTGTGTGTCCACTCGGTACGCGCGGCTGGTACATTGTTAGAGAAATGTTATGAAACAAGGAGAGCACTCACGAAAACAGACGCATCCACCACCCGTAACCCAGTCGTCCCCTTGACTCGGAAATCTGGGTCAACGACACCCCAGCTGGCACCTTGAGGCGACATGGCGGCAGAGCCTCCTCCGTGCAAGTATGGTCCTGCGGATCCTCGTATGAATACTTCAAGGTCTTCGTCACTCGTCACATTGCTTGCAGGATATACGGAGCCAAATATGTTATCTTTAAAGACTGGAGCAGAAAACAGCCTTTGGGCACCCCGTATCGCCTCGCGCAAGATTACAAGATCGACATCTTCGAGGAGCAGGCCAACGTCGATGTTGGGGTACGCGAAGGGATCTGAGCTGTTGAGGGTAATAGACCCACCTGAAATACTCTCAATATCAACCAGGTTTGAGGATTTATTACGCACGTGAGACGGGATGCAAATTGATAACTTGGATCTGGAGAGTGGTAACATTGCCGACTAGGCTTATGTGTAAGTGAAACCACCAAGTCTCTTGAAATGAAACTGACGTTCTGGCACAGGGATTTCCCCATGTGTATTCGGAAGTGTCTTGCTAATCTGTGAAGTATTGATCTCATAATGCGGGGCATTAAATCCCGGTGAAGGATCATCAAAACCGTGATCGCTGAGTACTGTTGAGTTGTCCGGTAAACGTGCCCACACGAGGTGATTTTTCAGGTGGCCCATCTTCGCCAGTGGACCCGTTCGTGTAGCATTCCATTGAGCGAGCGCTGTATCTCTATCGTAGCTGTGAAGCGCGAAGTGAGTCTCTCTTCGTCAATTCTGGAAAGGTCACTCACTCTGTATCTTCAATTGTTGTGTTAAAGAACATAATCGTGTAGACCTGATCACTAAAATTTCGTCCAACGCTCGGGTTATCGATGAGCGTTTTTATACCCAGCGCTTCTAGGTCTTCGCGCTTTCCGATGCCAGAGTTCAAGAGGATTTGGGGAGAGCCTATGCAACCGCCGGCAACGATGACTTCTTTATTCGCATGGATTCGCTTTCGTTCGCTCTGAGCGTCAGCTGCGAACTCTACTCCTCTCAAGTCGGTTCCGTTCTCCGTTGGGACGACTCCAGTCACATACGTGTTCAATAGCACATGCAAATTATCGCCACTTGGCTCGACGTATCCGGTGGCAGCACTACTCCTTTCTGCGTTATGATCAAT
Organism: Leucoagaricus sp. SymC.cos; assembly: GCA_001563735.1. NCBI lineage: Eukaryota > Fungi > Basidiomycota > Agaricomycetes > Agaricales > Agaricaceae > Leucoagaricus > Leucoagaricus sp. SymC.cos. The sequence continues at coordinate 220,784 of KQ962300.1, read as the reverse complement.
CGTGCCCTGTGTCCACGCTGTAGTGATACTTGGTGAGTAAATAACTTCTGCTGACGATTATGATATTTACAAATGCCAATAGGTCTTCCACTGTTCTGGTCAAGCAGGAACGGAAACTCGTCAGGTAGCTCCTGAGGAACTTGAAGGATCATGTCGTTGATCGGGTGAATGGTGAAAGGATTCGTGACGAGAAGTTTCCCATCACGACCGTGTACGGCTGGGTCCAGATGATCCACTTGAGTTTGATTTTCGGAATCTACAACTAGTCGTTCCGCCTATCATCGAGAACCTGAGTGAGGGAGGCTAAATTATGCGCGACACAGGAGCTTACCCTGAATATGAAAGGAAGCATATTATCCCATTTCAATCCTTCATCACCTGTGATTTTGGCCCATCGGTCCCAGTCGTCCTTTGCACCTCTTGTATATGCCAATCCATCTGCCCTGAAGTTAAGGTACACAATTATATCAATTCCCCCATGTACTTACTATGCGAGCTACATCCTCCCAGCAGTTTTCCTCTCGCAAATGTCGTGGATCGGCCATTCATGCTAGATTGTGGAACAAGCGTATAATTCCAATCCGCCGGTCCTTGTTGAAGTTCTGGGTAGAGGCCAGGAGTGATCGTGGCAGGAAATTCTCTGTTTCTGTAAGTCTTCAAAGGTTTGTATAATTCATGCATTGACATATACGACCGACGTACGAGGGTCCCGCTTCAATGACTAGAACTTTCCAATTTGAGTTCTCGGCCAAGCGGCCGGCAACGACTCCACCTCCCGTACCCCCTAAGCGATTCAACTAGTGTCATATTTAATTGCACTATCACCTCCGAAAACTCACCTCCCGCCACAATAAAGTCGTATTCGATATTTAGGGGTAACTGATCGGGGCTCTGGAAGAAAACAGCGGCAAGCGCGGTCTGCACTCTCAGTAGTGTAAGCAGAACGAGGCTTCTATCAAGTCGATGTCTCATGCTGCGGGGTGGGGGTGGTGTCCGACAACAGTTACCTTGGTGCCATTATATATCGCACTGTTGGCAGCACGGTTGGCTCATGAACGAACGAAAGGTACGGAAATCATCAGGGATATCAATAGCGACTTACTGTTACCCACAAGAAGATAGTCAGCTGATGATCGGAACTTGACGAATAAATTGTTGGGATGATTGAGACCAACGGATGGGGAAACAGGGGGTTGGGAACAATGATAGTTTTCCCCTAAGAAAGAGAAGGACCGTTGTAAGAAGCTAAAGATCGAGCAGATGGGAAAGCTCAGGCTCAGAGATCAGCTGAACTCGAACTCACGCTGGACTGAAAGGGGTAAAACATAGTATGCTTCTCCGCATGCTCTCGTAAAATCTCAGTTTGCTGCCATTCTATGAGCATCACGCTGCAAGGGCCGCGAAGTCCTCGGACCCCATTCGCCATTGGGCTGGGAAGACATGACTCACTGCGAAGGGTTATTGACGTCGTCGCTGGGTTACGGCTCGAGGCAAAGTAGATGCTTAGGAAGGCGAGAGAAGGTGTATGGAAGGTGTTAAATGGGGGGGGATTTCTAGGTTCTACTAAAGGACCCTTTGAACTCAGGTGCGTTAACAAGCTGAATCGACCGGTGATTTCCGTATCTCACTCCCACGCTTCTTTGATCAACACACCAGCTCGCTCAGCGAATCCGTACACCGCTGCCTGTGCGTGTCCACTCGACAGGCTCTGCACCTACGTTAGCAGAGCGCAAATCTCAGAAAGGCGTGCTCACGAAAACAGACGGGTCAACCACTCACAACCCCTCTGTTCCTTTGACTCCAAAATCCGGATCCACGACTCCATGATTGGCGCTTCGAAGCGACATGGCAGCAGAATATCCTCGGTGCAAGTAAGGCCCGGCAGAGCTTCGTATGAATTCTTCAAGGTTCTCATTGTTGGTTGCATTACTTGCTGGATACACAGAGCCAAAGACAGGGTCTCCAAACACAGTTGCAGAAAAGAGCCTTTGAGCCCCTCGTTTTGCCTCGTGCAAGATTACTAGATCTACGTCTTCAAGAGGCGAGCCGGCATTAATGTTGAGATGCGCAAATATATCTGAGCCATTGAGGCTTATCGATCCTCCTACAAAGCCGACGTTCTTGAGCAGAACTTCATTTCGCTAAATGGAGCACTCACGCGAGACGGGGTGAAGGTTGATGACTTGGATTCGGAGGGTGGTAATACTCGCTATTGTATTTTCGTGTGAGTCTTGTGGCGCTAAGTCTTAATCGGACCGACAGTCTGGAACAGGAGCTTCTCCCTGGGTATTCTTGCTTATTTGTGAAGTGTTGATTTCGAAGTGGGGTGAGTTGCTTCTCGGTGAAAGATCATTGAAACCGTTTTCATTGAACACTGCTGAATCATCAGGCAGTCGTACCCAAACGAGATGATTTCTCAAACGGCCAGGTCTGGTCAATGGCCCAGTTCGTGTGGCGTTCCATCCAGGGAGCGCGGCATTTCTGTCGAAGCTGTAGGGGCGCAGGTGAGTCAATCTTTTCCTGTAACTTTAATGGCTCAGCTTACTCAACGTCCTCAATTGTTGTGTTGAAGAACATTACTGTATAGACCTGGTCGCTGAAATTTCTTCCCTCACTTGGATTGTTGACGATCGTCTTAACGCCCAGTGCCGCTAGATCCTCACTGTCTCTGACACCGGAGTTCAAAAGAATTTGGGGCGAGCCAATGCAGCCGCCGGCCACAATGACTTCCCTCTCAGCGAATATTTGCTTTCTCTCGCTCTGAGCGTCAGTCGCGAACTCCTCGGAAATCGGTTTCAAGTTCAACCGGGACCACCCGAGTCACATATGTATTCAGCAACACATGCAAGTTGTCGTCGCTTGACTCAATGTACCCCGTGGCAGAGCTGCTCCTTTCCCCATGGTCATCAATCGTGGCATGGGTCCATGCTATAGAACGTTTTTGTAAGTCTGTTCCGGCTGCCAATTTGACTAGTAGTCGCAGATACCAATTGGTTTTCCATCGTTTTGATCTAATAGGAACGGAAACTCGTCCGGCAACTCTTTCGTGACCTGGAGCATCATATCATTGGTCGGGTGGACGCTGCCAATCAAAGGTGCCGAAACGAAGATATTTACATCGCGACCATGCACGGAGGGATCCAAATGGCTCTCTTGAGTCTGATTCTCAGAGTCTACAACCAGTTTTTCGGCCTGTTAATTGATCGTGCGTCACTAAGGCTTTCTATCAATGAAGATTTACCCACTGACTCTGAGCATCAAAGGGAGGGTATCGCCCAGCTCAAACCATCATCGGCTGTGATTTCCGCTCACCGGTTCCAATCATCGTGTATACGCCATACCGTCTACGTGTGGATTAGTCCAATACATGTCATTACTCTCCGTTTTCTTACTGTGTGAGCTACAGCCTCCTAACAGCTTTGCCCCCGCGAAAGTCGTCGATCGACCATTCAATCCTGCTTGTGGAGTTAATGATCAACTCCAATCGCCTGTACCTCCTATAAGTTCTAAGACGAGACCTGGAGGCATTGTAGCGAACACGTCTCTGTTCCAGTATATTCCTAATTTTCAGTCGTGTCTTATGCCAGCCTTCAGCTGAAAGTATGACGGTCCCGTCTCGATGACCGGAATTTTCCATCTTGTGTTTTCCGCTGGAAGACCTACGACGACTCCACCTCCCCGTACGAATAAGGGGTTATCTATCCTCGAATAGGGGTAAACCAAAGCCCAAGACACTCGCCTCCAGCAACAATGAAATCACACTCGACATGTTGAGACCCGAGCAATTCGTCTGGGCTTTGGAAGAACACAGCAGCAAGCGCTGTCTGCAACGTCAGCAGTGTGTAAAGGCTAGCTTTGACCGACACTTCATGTCTGTGTGCATTGCCGGAGGGCTGAGCAGTAACGTCCGAACCGTAGGTCTTGCGGATCATTTTATCCCAAATAACTCGCAGCCATGCTAGCTTCGATATGAATGAATAGAAAGAACGTTATTCAGCAGAGGTATACAATAACATAGCATGCCCAGTTTTCGTCTAGCTGTAGTGCTCGAGGCTGTGATTAAAGGACGGAAACTTATCAAGACACGGAATACTAGTTCATGGTAATTCAAGCGTCAATGAACAAGCCCAGAGGACAATGAACGAGCAGCAAAGACGTAAAGAGCATAGGGAGCATCGAATACCGACAGTTCTCATATAGACTAGTCAGAGCTATGTAGTCTGTAAGATGGCCGTTAAAGCAAGATGCCACCCCTCTTATTAATGCAAAAATGGTCGATTCGTCTCCATTTTAGGAATTCTTAGGGTATATGCAGGTGAGAAAGCCTTCCGTGAAAATGATAAAAAGCCTACAGGTGATATTGCGCATTTAGTCATAGGATGCATGTATAGCATGCGCAGTGTCTTCCTCCAGTAATTACTTATGTAGAACTGAGGGAGGCTTAATTGTGTTCGCACAAAAGAGAAACCTCAGAGAAAAGGGTAAGACGGAGGCTTTCCGCTTCACACGAAGCACAAGAATGATAAGCACGAAATTGTCATGATATCATTATCAGAACCGAGGCAGCAAGGTGTCGGAGACACTGCAATCTTGTGTCAGCCGTCACTCTACAAATGTTCGTGGTCACTCAATAGCACTCAATGCCAATCATACTGTAATCCCACGCCTTTTTTCACTGCCACTTCTTCTTGATCAATACACTCGCTCGTTCTGCGAACCCATATACTACGGCTTGTGTGTGTCTACTCGGTACGTTTGGCTAACATCTTGTCAGAAAAAATATGATGATATCGGAAAAACACACTAAAACTGAAGCATCGACAAGTTAAGATAACTTCCTTTCCTGCAAAAAGCTGTTTCCTCTCATTTTGGGCATCAGTTGTAAATTCGACTCCTCGAAATCGGTTCCGTTTTCAGTGGGAAAGACTCGAGTAACGTAAGTATCCAGCAACACATGCAGATTGTCGGTGCTTGGTTCGATATACCCCGTGGCAGCGCTGCTTCTCTCCCCATTGCCGTCAACCGTGACCTGTGTCCATGCTGCGGCGATGCCCCGTGAATTAGCCATTGCTGTTGAATTGAACACTCACAGATACCAATTGGTCTTCCGCTATTTTGGTCTAGTAGAAATGGAAACTCGTCGCGCAATTCCCTTGTCGCCTGGAGCATCATGTCGTTGATGGGGTGGACGGTGAAAGGATTCGTTACGAAGATGTTCCCGTTGTAACCATGCATAGAAGGGTCCAAATGACCTTTTTGCGTTTGATTTTCAGAGTCAACGACCAATTTCTCCGCCTATAAGCTCCCGTGAGCAAAACTTCCCAGCAAGCAACTCAAGATTTATCATCTACCTTGAAGATGAAAGGAAGCATTTTACCCCAGGTCAGTCCTTCATCGCCTGTAATTTTTGCCCAACGGTCCCAGTCATCCCGTGCTTCCCTTGTATACACCATACCGTCTGTTAAGACCAAGATTAGCAGGTGAACTTAATCTGTACTTTTTCTTACTGTGCGAACTACAACCTCCCAGCAGCTTTGCCCTGGAATATTTTGTAAATTTACCATTCATCCCTGGCTGTGTGGAGAGTGTATAGATCCAATCAACTAATGCAAGCTATGAAACCAGGCCCGGAGGGATTGTGGCGAAAAGATCTCTGTTTCTGTGCCAATAAACCAATATCTCAATGTATCACATCGTGGCTTGCAAATGATGACGTACGTCAAACAGAAAAACTCTCTCCACGCGAGAGAGGTTGGGACTGGCGGTTTTGGGACTGGTGAGGTCACCAAACACCAGGTTGTGAAGCCGAAGAGAGAAACGCGGACGGGTTGCCCTGGCATTCCCTCGATGCTTCACTGCGTTGAGGAGGTTCCCTATGTTGCTACATGTTGTATCATACGGTGCGATATGACTAAATCGAGCAATAGGGGATATAAGTTAGGTCCTTGAGATGTATTGGGAAATGAATGAAGATATGAAAAGGGTAGTTGTGGGTGGAAAAGTTAAAGAATATGTCTAAAGCCTCGACGCGAGGCTGGGAGTGAGTGGAGAGGTGGAAATATGTGTATACAGGAGAGATGGCTCGGCTACGGTATGGACAATAGACTTGTTACGGTCACGTCATGGCACGAGAAATCGCACCTGGCGAGGAAACAACAGGTGCTCTACTTACGATGTCAGGTATGTTACCTCATAAGCTGTCCTATCATCGTTCCCATGTCTCTCTAATAAGGACACTGGCACGCTCAGAAAATCCATATACTGCAGCTTGTGAATGTCCACTTGGCACACTTGGCTATAGGTAAAACCATCAAGAGGGTACGATAGTTTTTTTCAGAAGTTCACTCACGAGAACAGAGGCGTCAACGATTCGCAACCCTGTTGTTGCTTTCACTCTGAAATCTGGATCAACCACTCCCCACGGTGCACCTCGAGGCGACATGGAAGCAGAACATCCCCCGTGTAAATAAGGGCCTGCTACGCCTCGTATGAAGGTATTAAGGTCTTCATCACTCGTGAAATTGCCAGGTGGATACACAGAACCGAAGACGGAATCATGGAAGACCGGAGCAGAGAAGAGTCTTCGAGCACTTCTTATTCCCTCTCGCAAGATGGCTAAATCCACTTCTTCCGAAAGTAGGCCAACGTCGATATTTGGGTACGCAAAGGGGTCTGAGCTGTTCAGAGTGATGGATCCACCTGTGGAAATACCAGTTTTTCAACAGAATATGAACTCATACGAGAGGAACACTCACGTGAAACTGGATGCAAGTTAATGAGAGCCAGCTGGAGTTTCGTGATATTCCCCGCTGAGGTTCAGGATGAGTGTTGTCTTACCATACATTAAGGAAGGGACGGACTATCTGGAGGCAAAGGAACTTCACCGTGCGTATCTGGAGTTTGGACGCTAATTTGCGAAGGATTAATCTCAATGTGTGGCGCAGTGGGTCCCGGAGAAGGGTCATCGAAGCCGGAGTGACTGAAGGGCGATGCGTCATCGGGGAGGCGTACCCAAGAAATCAAGTCGTTCAAATGACCTGAAATTATCAGCGGTCCGGTGCGTGTCGCATTCCATTCGGCAAGCGCTTCCTCCAGGTCAAAACTAGAATTTACCAGGCAATGCACTGTGATTTAGAGCCTGGATAAGGAAATGATGGAGCGGAACTTACTCCGTATTCTCGATAGTAGTGTTGAAAAATATTACAGTGTATACTTGGTCGGAGAAATTCTTTCCTACGCTGGGATTGTCAACCAAGACATCCAATCCCAGGGCTTCGAGCTCGTCGCGTTTGCCAATGCCGGAGTTCATGAGGATTTGTGGAGTACCAATAACTCCTCCCGAGACAATTACCTCCTTCCTTGCAAACAGCTGCTTCCTCGTGCTCAGGGCATCTGCCGCAAACTCAACCCCTCTGAAGTTAGTCCCATTCCCAACTGGAAGAACACGAGTTATGTAGGTGTTCAAGAGCACGTGTAGATTGCTCCCGCTCGGCTCAATGTACGCTGTGGCGGAGCTGCTCCTCTCTGCGTGACCGTCGATCGTACGCTGAACCCATGCTAAAGCATGACTGTATTTAAGTCAGGCGTAATGACTAATCAGATTACTCACATATCCCGATTGGACGACCGTTGTTCTGATCTAGAGAGAAGGGAAACTCGTCGGGCAACTCTTTGGTAGCTTGTAACCACATTTCGTTAAATGGATGATCGATATAGGGTGCAGTTATGAAGAGGTTTCCATCATGACCGTGGAGAGCAGGATCAAGGTGACCATTCTCAGACTGGTTCTCCGAGTCTGCGACCAAATTCTCGGCCTAAACATTCAGCGGTCTATTAATATGTATTTTGCCCAATTGGCGTGATTCACCGACTTTAAGAAATAGCGGTGCCATCTTGTCCCAGCTGAGGCCTTCATTTTCAGTAATCCTGGCCCATCTGTCCCAGTCGTCCCTCGCGCCTTTGGTATATGCCATACCGTCTACCGAGGACAGCGATTAACTCCAGATATTAATGCTTATGCTCGCTACTTACTGTGCGAGCTACATCCCCCCAGCATTTTTGCTCGGCCATAAGTTGTGGATCGACCGTTTATTCCAGACTGTGAAGTCGTGGTATAGTTCCAATCTACCTCGGTCCCAATAAGTTCACTACTCAACCCCGGAGGCTTTGTTGCGAATACGCCCTCGTTGCTAAGGCTCATTAGATGTAATCGACTGTAGAGTCGCGAAAATCGACGTACGATCGCCCGGCTTCAATGACAAGAATTTTCCAGTCTGGATTTTCTGCAAGACGTGCTGCCACGACTCCGCCACCAGTGCCACCTGCACTAAGAATTCTATCACCGGTTTCCTTTATTACGGCTAAGAGGACGCTCACCTCCAGCGACAATAAAGTCGTACTCGATGTTTGGGGGTAGTTCATCGGAGCTCTGAAAGAATACTGCGCCTAATACAGCCTGGACCCATATCAGCGTGAAGGTAAGCAATGCCTGATACCTGCGTGTGTCAGAAGCCATTCCCGAGATTCAAAAGGGACGGACACTCTTATATATTTCAGTCCTGGCGGTACGAAGACCTCCGTGGAAGAACAGAAACGGTACATAAGCACTGGCATGAACCTGAACCCTCGCATGTCAAGAATCCCCTCGGGCATGAAAAAAAGTCATGCATCTGGAGCTGTGAAATCGGTCCATATAAATAACATGAAGACTGAGGCCCATCACAGTCCATCCCTCGATGGGACAGAGAGGCGTTATACTGTTCTTCCCTACGTTCTTTCCTAAGATAAGTGCCCCAGGACCACGTGGATTTTACGACCCTGCGTTCCTGGTATCAAGTCAGCTGTCAAGGAACTGTGGGGTGCTTCTTGAATAGCCTTGAAAGAAGCTCATATGAGCATGAGACGCACATCCATTTCGTAAACCTGCTGTTGCTTTGTACTCGCTGGGTGTTGGAGTTGAGTCATTTATAAATGGGCACACGCGTAGCTGTAAAAGGCCAGTTGGTGGAAGAGCCGCATCAGGAGACCACAATGGAAATCAAGCGAACAGGAGTGGGAAGAGAAAGGACCAATCAAATTGCCGCTGAGAGGAACCACAATACTAAATAACCAGCAGACGGTGCGAATAGCGCTGTTAACAGCAGTGTTACTTAACAGATTGTGATGATAGAGAAGGGCGCCTTTGTCATTCATTCCCACACCTTTCTGATCAACAAGCTCGCACGTTCGGCAAACCCAAAGACCGGAGCTTGCGTGTGTCCACTCGGGACAGTCGGCTACATAGGACCTGAACGCCATCAGAGGAAAATGAACTTCAGCCGCGCACTCACAAGCACCGATGCATCGACGACTCGCAGACCAGCGGTACCCTTGACTCGGAAATCCGGGTCAACCACACCCCAACTCACACCCCGAGGAGACATAGCCGCGGAAGATGATCCATGTAGGTATGGACCCGCTACGCCCCGTATAAATTCATTGAGATCTTCATCGCTTGTGATGTTTGCTGCAGGGTACACTGAACCGAAGACGGAATTCTTGAACACAGGTGCCTCGTAGAGCCTTCGGGCACTTCTTATCACTTCTCGCATAATCGCCAGATCAACGTCTTCCGAGAGTAAGCCAACGTCGATGTTCGGATATGCGAACGGGTCTGAACTGTTGAGAGTAACTGATCCACCTGTAACCGCATATAGTAGTTGTTCCCTACATAAAGTCAATACGTACGAGATTTTGGATGGACGTTGACCGCGGAAAGTTGAACTGTAGTTATATTTCCAACTGTAGAGCCAGTTGTGAATAATCAAACTATGTGGGATCAAATGAAGATACCTTCTGGGGGGATAGGGACCTGGCCATTTGGATTTGGAAGATTTTGAGTGATTGCTGAATGATATATTTCAAGGTGCGGAGCTGTCGGCCCTGGTGTAGGATCATCAAAGCCGTACTGACTGAAGGGCGGTGCGTCATCAGGGAGACGAACCGCAATGATCTGGTTCTTTAGATGGCCTGGAACCGTGAGTGGGCCTGATCGTGTTGCATTCCACTCAGCGAGGGCAGTATCTCTGTCAAAACTGTGGAGAATTACTTGTAAGTCGCTTTGAATAAGAGAATACGCAGGCTGGACTTACTCTGTATTTTGGATCGTCGTATTGAAGAACATAATCGTGTACACCTGGTCGGTGAAATTTTTCCCGACACTCGGATTGTCAACGAGCGTCTGCACTCCCACTTGTTCCAATTCGTCGCGCTTTCCGATACCCG
>KQ962300.1:198497-210466 GCA_001563735.1 Leucoagaricus sp. SymC.cos | reverse complement strand
CCTCCCGCTACAATCACTTCTTTCTTTGCTACCAACTTTCTTCTCTCACTTTGTGCGTCTGCTGCAACCTCCACACCACGGAAGTTCGTTCTGTTTCCAACAGGCAATACACGAGTCACATACGTGTTTAATAGGACATGCAAATTGTTTCGGCTCGTCTCCACATACGCAGTCGCAGAGCTACTTCTTTGCGAATCTCCGTCAATCGTGAATTGATTCCATGCTAAAGAGTGTCAGTTAAGTTGCATGAACAGTAGATCAGATTACTTACCAACGCCAATCTGGGTTCCTCCATTGAAGTCGAGTACGAATGGGAACTCATGGGGCAGTTCCTTTGTTACCTGAAGGAGCATATCATTTATTGGATGGTCCGTAAAAGGGTCCGTAACGAAAACATTTCCGTTGTGACCGTGTAAAGAAGGGTCAAGACGACCTTGTAGGGGCTGGCCTTCCGAGTCGACGACTAGGTGCTCTGCCTTTCAAGGAGATGTGAATGACGGAACAGCATCTTTCACCTGGGGTGGCACATCACCTTGAAAATTAAAGGAAGTATATTATCCCATGCGAGGGCATCATCCCCCGTAATCTCGGCCCACTTGTTCCAATCATCTTTTGCCCCTCTGGTATAAACCATACCGTCTAGCGCACCACGATTCATTTGACATGTTGTTATGGTCTGCAAAAAACACTCACTGTGAGAGCTACATCCTCCCAAGATCTTGGCTCTTGAATAAGCTGCACTTCGACCGTTCGCTCCTGCTTGTGGAACTGTGGTGTAGTTCCAGTCTATGCTGCTTTTAACAAGCTCTGGGCATAAGCCAGGTGGTATGGTCTGGAATACGTCTTTGTTTCTAACCTCCATGATGTATTAGCGTGCGGTTGATGGTCTTTGTATCGGATACTCCACTTACGAGCGACCTGCCTCAACAACCAAAATTTTCCAGTTTGGGTTTTCTGCAAGACGAGCGGCTACAACCCCGCCTCCTGTACCGCCTAAGGAGCATGTCAGTGGAAATAGATCCAAATCTGTCACTGACACCTGGGCTTACCTCCAGCGATGATAAAGTCATATTCGGCATCCTGGGGTAAATGAGCTGCGTTTTGGAAAAAGACAGCGCTGTATGTGGTCTGGATACCCAGGAGAGCCAGTGCTAGGGCCCGGAGAACCATAGTGTGAAGACGAGGAACTTGGTCCGGAGACAAGGGCCGTTTCATGTTTTGTTTATAGAGTTACAATGATGCCCTACGCAGATGACCAGTGAACAGTAATGAATATCTCAACCATGGTCTAAAGATATTCTTACCAATAAATTGATGCATCGCATACGCATATGTATGCAGCGTAGCTCCGTTTATCAGCTGACCAGCAGCTGTGTCAGTGAACACCTCCCCCGATTTTGGTGGTCATTACAACGCACAGCAGAATGGTGACTGACCCTTGACATCCAGCCCAGTGAAAGGTGCCGTTTTCTGGGTGGACCAAGTAACATAGTCGATGAACAGAGTGGGTGCAGATGACTGAGCAGATGGGAAATCCGGTCCTCGGAAATAGTTCAGAATACCAATGCTCATTGCACAATATCCCACGCTGCTTCTGTATTAATCTTCTATCAGTTTTCTCATAGAAGATAAGACGCAACAAAGCTTGATTTTCTATGTGCAAGCAGCCTTGGGATCTATCAGATGACACGGCTCATGGAAACATTTGACGGTTTATGTTTTGTCTGGCACATTCAAATATGTCTACGTGGTGGGGCTGTTTCAGTGCGGGAAACCGTGAATCCGTGCCGGGAAATAAAACAAGAGAGTGGAAAAAGTCTGGCGAAACTTGATAATCATCATGTTATATGGCTTCAAGCTAATTGTATTGCGTGCTCACACCGCCAACATATGTGGAGTGGGCAGCCTACAGTTGGTATTGACAAGACGGCTTAAGGGTACCACACGATAGTTCCGGGATTGCAGACCCCGACCCGCCATGTTCACATCACAAATTTTTAGAACCGCACTCATCACTCCCATTCCTTCATAATCAACAAACTCGCTCGTTCCGCAAATCCATAAACAACAGCTTGTGTATGTCCACTTGGCACACTCGGCTGTGTAAATAAACCACACGCATCCGAGTCAGCAAACCACAAGGTTCATCCAATTAAAAACCACCCACAAAAACAGATGCATCAACAACTCTCAACCCCTTCGTTCCCTTAACTCTAAAATCAGGATCAACAACACCCCACTTCGCACCTCGCGGAGACATCATATTCGAACAACAGCCATGTAAATAAGGTCCTGCTGTATCTCTCACAAACGCATCCAGATCTTCGTCGGTGGTGATATTACCAGCGGGGAAGAGTGAGTTGAAGACGGAGGAGGTGAAGACGGGAGCTGAGAAAAGTCGACGGGCAGATTTGAGTCCTTCGCGGAGGATTGAGACGTCCACTTGGGAGGTGAGAAGGCCTACGTCGATGGTGGGGTATTGGAATGGGTTGGAGGAGTTGAGAGTTACTGAGCCGCCTATCATAGGGATCGTTTTGAACTCGGACGAGTGACTCATGTGATGAGTAATGGAACTTACGAGAGACGGGGTGAAGGTTCGTTACGGCCATTTGTAGAGTGCTTAGGTTTACTGTAAGCGATCATGTGAGTGTGAGAGTAGACTATGAGAAAATGAACGAACGATCTGGGGGTACGATAGCTTGACCGTTCCATTCGGGCACGTTCTTGGTCACTTGTGCGGTATAAATTTCGATATGCGGAGCGGTAGGTCCAGGAGAAGGGTCTTTGAAACCTTGTTCGCTGAATGGCGGAGCGGTGTCAGGTAGGCGGACAAAGGCGATTTGGTTCTCTAGAGGACCTGGGAAGGCCAATGGACCTGTTCGATTAGCGCTCCATTCTGCGAGGGCCGTGTCGAGGTCATAGCTGGAGCACTTGCAATGAGTTATTGAATCACGAGCCTGTATGAATTGAGTACTCACTCGGTAAGCGGAAGGGTCGTGTTGAATATCGCTACGGTGTACACCTGATCTGAAAAGTTTTTTCCAACGCTCGGATTGTCCACGAGCGTCTTAATTCCAACTGCCTCCAAATCCTCACGTCTGCCGATACCAGAATTCAAGAGGATCTGAGGTGAACCAATTACACCTCCGGAGACGATAATCTCTTTCTCTGCAATGAGCTGTTTCCGCTCGCTTTGTGCGTCAGTCGCAAACTCCACCCCTCGAAAATCAGTTCCGTTGTCAACTGGGACGACACGGGTCACGTAGGTGTTCAAAAGAACATGGAGATTATCGTGGCTCGTTCCAACGTATGCGGTAGCTGAGCTGCTTCGCTCAGCGTTGCTGTCGATGGAAAACTGGGCCCATGCTACAAAGAGATTCAGTTAGTGACTTATTGGCAACAATGATAATGCTACTCACCAATTCCGACGGGCTTCCCATCATTTACATCCTCCACAAATGGGAACTCGTCTTCCAACTCTTTGGTCACTTGAAGCAACATCTCGTTCATCGGGTGGTCAGTGTAACCAGCTGACACGAAGACGTTTCCGTCGTGTCCGTGCAAGGAGGGAATGAGACGCCCCTGTTGAGGTCGGTGCTGCGAATCTGCAACCAAGTGCTCAGACTGGCCAAGCGCGTGGGTTTAATACTCATCCTAAGACACGACAGAAAGACGAACCTTGAACATTAACGGCAGCATGTTCTCCCAGCTCAGACTCTCGTCCCCTACATTCTCGGCCCACTTGTCCCAATCATCCTTTGCGCCCCTTGTGTAGCCCATACCGTCTGTTTAAGACGAGCTCGTGAGTACCAGGTTATTCGTAAAGGCGAAGACGCACTGTGTGAGCTGCATCCTCCAAGCAGTTTCCCCCGTGAATAGGTGGTGGTGCGCCCGTTGATGCCCGACTGCGGAACTACTGTATAGTTCCAATCGACGCGTGTTCCAACCACCTCCAATATGAGGCCCGGCGTGCGCGTGGCAGGCACGTCTTGATTTCTAAACGGCATTCATTTCATCAATACTCGACGCCAATCAACCCATCGTTGTATGTCGACTCACGAGGGACCTGCTTCGATGACCAGAACATTCCAGTGTGGATTCTCCGCAAGCCGTCCCGCAACTACACCGCCAGCATTACCACCTGTTGAAATATGTTTCTTGTCAGCTTGAGCTCCTTCAAGGATAATGCCCCACTCACCTCCGGCAACGATGAAATCATATTCAACGTCTTGAGGTAGGTCTTTGGGGTTCTCAAAGAAGACTACGCCAAACGAAGGTGTGACAGCAAGCAATACAAACGCAAGAAGGGTGTGGTACTTGACTCTCCCAAACAACATCGTGAGCGTAAGCGTAAAGGGTCGGGCTATCGAGGGGTCGACATCTTATACTCCCTGCGTTGAAAGAGATCAAAGCGGACTGAGCACATGAACGCGGCCTCAACGGCATGGTTCTTACCTCGCAGCAATCAACCCCTGCATTAGCAATGGCTCTGAAGCCCCGGTTGCGACGACATCTGATGGGACTCGTGTGGAAGTGAAAAGTCGTTATTGCTGGCCAGAAAATGGAGGACGAGAGGAGATAGCATACTATCGTCGAGAGTGGATGTTATTTAATGTGATCAACTTCAGGACAATGATGAGGCATGTGCAACATGGTCAAGTGCTGATGCAGATGAGGGAACGGGTAAGCGAACATAGACTGATAATAATCTCTCGGTGTGCTATCACCGCTAAGTTTAAATCTCCGCTAAGTTTAAATCTCCGCTCCAAGGTTCTGTAACACCCATCATCTCCATTCTCACACTCTGCTCTTCTTGTGAATAGGTCCAGAGTCTTTCCCAGCGAATATATCACATAGAACTGAGTTTTGAGTTTTTCTCGAAAATCCCGGAGTCTCCGTTGAAACAACAATGAGACTTTTAACTCATCCCACATCTTTTGCATGATTACTATGGATCAACTGATATTCGACGAGTTAATCTTCCATCTGAGAGCTTGAGAATGAGGCTCAGTATGGGGGTAATTTCTTACTCGACTATTGTGTTTCGCCCACTTTATAGTCTAGATGTTCCTTCACTGATACTGACTCTCGTGGGCCCAGTCATTCCACGGATGCCCGCTTGGACAACACATCGTGCCCGTGTCAATCAAGTACGCAGCTGATCTCAGAGGGATGCTACCGAACTCACGTTTCGGGTTTGTTGACAAAAATTTCCTTTATCTTCAGGAACTAATCACTGAAACCAATGCCAGGTAACACCCACAGAGTGGAAATTATATACCTGCTCCTACGAACCTGATATAGCCTCCACACTCTCCGACACACCGTTCACAAATCCCCCAAAACGATTGACGAAGAGCATCGGATGGTCAGTATCATCTCACTAGCATCCATCGACATCACCTCCACTTTTCTTCCATTCTCTGTTTCCAAATACCAACCAAACATCCTCGTACTTATGGCCGGCACATCCAGCATCCCAGCATGCCGTGCATTTGCAGAAAGACTTGGTGGTACCTTGTTCGGTCCCAGCGCAGTCAAATCACCCAAATAGCCTGACGAGGGTGTCTTTGGTTACATGCTTGACCTCATACCCATCCGTCTGCCCCTCGAAGCAGCAGGGAAGAAACATTACAATGTACTCTGCCCTCCTGCCGAATTAGTCCCTGATGCCTCCACTTCTGCTGTCACTTTTGCTATCGCGCCACCAGCGCCTTCAATTTCTCACCTTCAGTTTCTCTAGAAGAGGTGGACCCTGATCCAGTCATATCTTCACATACGGATCAACTCTCGTCTCTCCTTCGAGCTTCACCGAAATTAATTGGGAAACTCAAACTCATCAATCGTCCAGACGCCTCACGAGGTCCTTTATCTCATTATTTCCATCGGCATCGATATGTTTGGCAGATACTGGGCAACATCAGTAGGTATTGATGTCACTCTTGACTTCACATTCTCCGTTCCCTCCTCTTCTTCCCTCTCTCCCTCTTCGCCTTCGACTCCCCCTTCACCTTTGACGAAAGCGCGAGCAAACAGGAAACGGGGTGTCGGCCACAATTTATATGATTCTTCCCATTTATACGTCTTTTCCGGATCCAGTGCCGTCGTAGTGTATATATGTTACACTTATGCACCTGTCGTGCTTGCAGAGAGAATCTACCATGGCACCGACGACTCTTTGTTCTTCGGTAAAACTTCCCCATCATCTCAATCACCTCGCATCAAGCCTCCGTTCATACGGGCATACACCCACCCCCTCCTTAATGTCCGCTCCTTCCCTCCCCATCATGCATAACCTTGGAATTTTAAACCACTTTTTTAGCTGGTATACGAACACTTCACGTAGGACCCAAAGAAGTGGGAAGAGGAGGTCAAGGAATTCAAGGAGTACTATGAAGAGAAGATGGAGGTTTGTGAAGATGCGACAAGGATGTGGGCAGACGTTGAGCTTGTGAGGGAGAGGAAGAGACAGACGGAGGAGGGTCCTTTGGGGATGGAGGGTTAAGGACTCAGGGAAGGTGTGAAAGTCCGTATTTGCGTGCCGGTGAGAGAACACGAGCAGGTGAGTCAAACATGTAATGCATCGGTTGAAGGTTTACCTGAATCTCCCGTGCTTTATCGGCTGTGCAGATGATATCGTAATGAGAAAGTCACTGATATAGATACCCATGTAGCCTTATATCTCGGTCTATTATTTACCAGTATCCCTCGCAAATCGTGATACCGTCGTACGATGTGCTTGTGATCTCCTCCGATTTGTGATCACCCCTCCGCAGACTATGTATGAGTCCTCCGAGTATTGTAACATGCGATAAGCGCATCTATTGTCAAGCAATTTATGTCTGAGTCGCAATACACTATAAGACAGTGCTCAAGCTGACCCGAGAGCAAGAGGAAGATATGTTGATGACTCCTGGAGTTGGAAGACCCGCATTGTCTGATTGAAAATTCCTGTACCCCTTGTCAGGGGTGGTAACAAATGTAATGCACAGGATACTGTCATTGCTGATTCACCTTGTCAAATGACAAAGGCTGATAAATATACCAAAATTCAACCCTAAATCATACTGTACACAAAGAGTGTTCATTATACCAGCAATGAGTCCAATTCTATGCAAGCCAGGTTAACGAGGTCCTTCATGAATCTCCTCATCCTCTAAATCATCAGACACCTCCCCATTATGCTCTGCTGTATGATGAAATTGAGGCATTACGGAGTCAATTTGCCTTGATAACAAGCTTTCCTTTAGGCTGCAGTCAGCTTTCCGGATGTTGATTATAAGCCGGGCTCCCTGCAAATGATGTCAGTCGGAGAACTGGTGTTACAGGTTCTGACATACAATCATGTTGTACACCATACAGTTCAAGCTAAAGAGAGATGTGTCAGGAATTAGGTGGCCTTTGAGGGGTGCAAATATAACATACATGCTCCAATCCAAGAAACCAAAACCCCACTGCCCTCCTCCAAATACAACATCAGTCATACCAAAAGTTGCTATAATTGTAGTGGCTTTCAAAATTGGAATGAGGCTATGATCCCATGAGAAATACCATCTCTATTCTTACTGCATATGCTGGAAACAACATTAGCAATGTTTTGAAAGGGAAAAGAAAATTTTCTAGCTTACGGTAGGAAAAGCAGAGTTCCATCACGGTAAAGCACATAGATTAAAGGAGTAAATGCTTGTATGTGTGAGATACGTTCATGCATAGTTGTCCCAATGGCCATTCTTTGTTGATATATCCTAATGAAACTGACCAACAATAAGCATGTCTCAATAAGTGTATTTGCCGCTCGGATAATACTATTAACAGTAGTCAGCACTTTATTATATATGACTTAATGAGAAAATAAACTTACACAGTTATCTCATTGGTGAGTCCATAGGCAATGTTGACCAAGAAGCCCACTATAAAGCAGCCATGGAGTGGAAGTCGTGACATGCTGACAGAGACCAATAAGGCATAAGTGGATACTACTCCACTTGCAAGAGTTGCCTAGGTAAAGGCTTTAAATGATGATCTAGTCTAAGTGAAGCAAATAAACATACCAAAATCTCAACTGAAGTTTGTCCTAGTTGAAGCCAATTAAACTTCTAGTTCTGAGATTTCTGCTTACCTGCAGTGAGCAAAAACAGTAAAAATGTCACTGCATATTTTGAGATAATATAAAAATCAGCATCCAGCTTCAGCAATTTAAGTAAAATTCAGGTTCTAATTCACCGAAAAGGTTGTTATTCCAAGCAGCACGGAGGCGCATAACTAATAACACCTTGGTTGTTGATGTATAAATCAATGCAGCTCTACAAAGTTAAATTCATTTAGTAAGTATGATTTTCTCAAAAATTGAATACCTACAGTTGTCCAAGGAAACCTTGAGTGATGGTACACCTATTTTACCAGCTGGAAGTCAACACAATTGTGGATAGCACTTGATTAACCTACCACTGAATTAACAGATTATTAAGAGATATATCAAATGTGGAGGTGGATATGATTTGAGAGCCCGATCTACTTACCATGTGTGACAAAAATGGAGTGTTCCGATCTAGACAAACGGTTTAGGATCAATTTGTAAGCATGAGTGTTATCACGTACTGTAAAACTGCACCCTGTATAAATTATTGTGTTAACACTCACAGTAATGATAATGAAAGTGCACTTACACTGCTGCAAGCCAGGTTGACACACGTATCACCAAGTAGATTACACGTATCTTCGACCATTTGCCCCTGAAATCCTTTCTAAGAAGCCCACATTAAATCTGGAGCAATCAATTCATACCGATAAATATATTTAACCTGGTCATTCAACAATGAGAACCACAATATTGGCAGTGACCGCGGCTCAGCAAACCGACTTACCTCTTCAGAAATGAGATAGATGCTGTCATATGCCATCAACGTTATAGCAATACCTGTAAACGATAAAAAAATTGTTAGGTGTGAAGATCTAAGTTAGAACTAACAATACGTACACCTGACGTAGGTATCCTGCTGGACACTTTCGAGATCAGTAATATAGTCATCCGATGTTAGCAGCCACTTGTCTTGGTCGGACTGTGACATGTCCAGTTGTCCGAAAGGGAAAAGTTGTGAACGCTAGAGTCATCGAACATAGGCCTACTATTATTTATATATTTCGTGGGTGGTACTCATCAATGCACTTTGTCGCCGCATCGAAATCATCAACTTCCCCAAAATCGGAAAAAAGACCATGCGCCCGCGGCGCCGCCCAATAGTTCTGGTCAAGACCGGGAAAGGCAGCGCCCTTGATTCTCATCTGTACCTTTGACATTTGCGCCAGAATGATTGAGGCAGTGAGATCGTTCCACTCTAGCAACCTCCTAGCGTTATCGCGATCCTTTACTTCATTGTTTGTTCATGCTATGGGCGCTGTCGTGACTTGAGCGATTTTGAAAGCCGAAGATAGCAGCAGCGCGCTGGGCGAATAGCAAAGCCAGACTCTTGTGTAGATACATACAAGGTATAATGGCTGAAGTGAATTATGTATACAGATTTTCGCGCAGGCGCCATGGTTGAGGAACTAAACAGAAGAACCATTTTCTTTGTCACTTCGGAGAGCTAAAAACAAAAGGTCAAAGAAAGCAGTAAACATGGCAACGTATCAATAATACACTAAAGACACTCACCGTCAAGGGCTCAAGCATCCGAATTGTCGTTGGCTCTGCAAAGCATTCCACTCCTTGGATACCGGTGCACAAATGCATTCCGTATACGCAAGAGGATCTGATTGCTATGGTCGTGATGCTAAAGTGCGGATGCATGGGTCCAGCCGTCGAGCTAGGATACTTGTAGCCACTTGGAAGTCAGTCTTCTAGGTGTTTTCGTTCAATGAATCTAGCTGATGTGGACGAGGCTGAATCAGAGACAAGCATCGCAGCCTGTCAAAGTGTAGTACTAGTAATGATGTTGTATTTTTGGATTCAGATTTAATTAAGGAGTCTTGGCGCAGTAAAGGAAAGTAAAAATATTACACCTCGGGGATTTCCTTGAGCTGTCGTCGCTTTGCAGCTACTTACCAGAAATCTTGTTGAGAAGTCCAGCCTTTGGCTGAACCCGTTCTGCTTCAAATTTACTCAAGGCGACTATTATCCGGAATATGTTGTGCGCGTCCGTTCTGATGCATGTACAATCACCCCTTATCCGCAGCATACACTGGCAGTAGGTCACGATGGAGCTACACAGGCAGGATCAATCAGAATATGCTACGAGAGAGAGATACATGGCGGGGCTCACCTCAGTGTTCGACGTGGGCGTCAACAACTGAAGTGGTACAGACAGAAAATTGAGTTTTAAGAAAAGCTGATGTGATCGAGCAGGTGGAACAAATATATGAGACGAGGGAGGAAGTGAGGGGGAGATAAATTAGGAAACTACGATAGGGGCTTTCGTCTACCTCGACAGAGAATAATGGATAAATAATCCCTACAAAATACATCAAATGAAGCAGTAATGTGGCTGTGTGTGTACTTCGAGCTAGAGCCGACCTCAATTCAGTGATCTGCTGCATAGCCGAAGTACAACTTCTAAATAATTCCAGGTGTAAATACAAGCCAAAGGCTTGAGCTGACTCAAAGCGCCCCAATGTCGCCACCCGTTTCCTCTTTGTCTAACGTAACGATTAGAACGTTCTTATGACCTTCGAATCAAAAGTAGAACAGTCGACTTGATTGTCGTATAATAGGACAACATTACTGCTTCCAGGCACCAATGATAATGCAGATGAGTGTGAGGGCACTTCGACTAATGGTCGTTGTCAGAGTGCATCACATGCTAGTTAACTTGGGCCTTGTTTGGACCGTCAGCCTAGGCTCTGTTCAGGCCCTGTTTCCCCGCGAAACCATCAGCTTAAAAGCCAGCTCCAGCCTAGAAATGATCGTGATGACTTGGGTCTCGGCGCACCCCGACGATCCGAACAGGGCCCAAGTTAGTAAGGTTCAAGGCCCGTCAGCTACGGGTGGCATGGAAGAATTTTCAAGTAACAATAGATCAGGTTTTGTTGGTCGAAGTTAAAGAAATCAACGCCGTATCCTCACCTGGCGACCATCTCAAGTCCCTGAGCCCTCGACTTCAAGTACCCATGGCAATCTATGGCAAGTCGCGAAATGGATTCAATCAACCTTTTGACGAAAGACACCAAAATAGGGCAATCATGGTCGAAGTTGAAGTGCTGATGCTTTTGGCTGGTATGAAATCAATCGCGAAGGAAATGTTAGTCGAAGTATTGTGGAGGTAGACGCATGGCTGCACATGAGAGGTAGCGTCCATCCGCTACCACCCGTTCATCATTTCGCGGATCGGTCACATCGGAGCACCTGTGACCGATGCCCGTGACTGAGTTGGGATCTCATTGCGCTCGACTTCCTCAAGGACTATTCTCCATTTCTCTATTCCTCAGCTGGCTCTGGATCGTATATTATGACATTATCGTCATTCTTATGTCCATAGCCTTTGACTTCTAGAACCTTATTTTATTGGACAGCTTGTCGTGCATATGCACATGTTCCCATTTCGCGTTGTGTCTATCGACTCTTGGCTTGCTTCTCGTCTTGTGTTCCTCCTTACTATTTCGATAAATGAACATTCAGTAGTCCGTGTTTCACCTCCGTGTATCCGAAAAATTTACATTCTTATGCTCATTTTAATATAGTTCTTCTCCCCATTTCTCTCATCTCATTATCTTCTGGGAAGAATTTATTCGAGATTCGTGTTTTCAAGCTGTATATAAAGTGTGTACTTCATGTTTTACGGACTGAAGTGAATATTACCCCCCATCTATCATCTAAGCCTCATCCGAAGTCTCTAGGAATTTATTCTGATTTTCGATCATTTTCTCATCTGCTGCATCTCTCCCTCTTAAACCTCATCTTTTCGTACTCGTTTCACTCGTTTTGATCCCCACATCATCCCTATCAGTTACGAAGCCCAGCGGTTGTTGGATTCGGT
>KQ962300.1:183464-198418 GCA_001563735.1 Leucoagaricus sp. SymC.cos | reverse complement strand
CCTCCAACCGAGAATTTTCTGTGCCATCATCAAATCCAAAAGACATCAAATCCGCCGTGATGGACTTCTCAATCCAAGCCTCCTGTCAACTTATATCCAACCTCCGAACTTCAACGTAAACGACTTCTCCCTTGTATCAATCCACCTGAAACGAGTGAAGACAGTGACAGATGGTGTAGATGGGTGGTGAAAAATAGCCTGCGCATGTTGGTCGGATGGGGAGTGGGGCGTGAGACTGAAATAAGGGTATGTTTGTTGGAGGACGATGGTGATATATACACGTATAATAAGAGAACCAGACGAGACTGCGGCGGTGGCGCCTGGCATGAACGTGAGGTTAGAGAGGGGTGTATATCCGGTAGCCAACACACAAGAACGCTGGAAGATCAATCATATACACGCCGCCGAATCGAACCGAAGATGACGACCATGTAGGTGCGTGACGAGTACCGAAACGTCGTCGTTCTGCCTCAAGCTGATTCCTGCCTGATATAGACTGGCTGTAGCGCGTTTTAATTTTGCGGCCTAGCAATAGGGACCAACTGTACATACTTCGCAAGATGTTTCAGAGACCATGGATCGAAGCATAGGCGTTTATTTGAAACGACTGGCATCTCTTCAATCGTTTGAGAACGTTCTATATGCTGTGCCACCTACTAAGTGTTTCTCCATCAGAGAACACAAGAGTCTGACCACGGGAGACTATGTGCCACCAATACCGAACTTACCAAGGAATGGCATAGCCTAATCTCCCGTAGTCAGACTCTTGTGTTCTCTGATGGAGAAACACTTAGGCATAGCCCCCCATGAGAGGGTTACATATCTTGGAGATCTCCGCATATTGACGATTTTGTGGAACCAGTGCTTTGGAATCACCTAAGATGAGGAGGAAGAGTCCTTGGGACGTCATCATAGAAACGAGTAACGAACCAAGCGTGGAAATAGCATAACACCAGAAAGGACGGTACTGTTATTGGTAGACGGCGAGATAATGCAGACAACGACACCATCGAGAGCGGAAGTGCATATCGCATCGGCGGCAGAAAATGAGGTCGGAATGTGGGTATAAGAGGATAGATGTGTTTTTGAGCGACTAATGCAATGGAAAACGAAAGTCAAGAGATATGACTGTATGGTGATAGGATCATCCCCGAGTGATGGAAAACGAGATTTGTCGAGTCTCTTGAATGTCATGTGCCTCGTCTGCACTTGTACCACACCTGTCACTGCATCACGGTAATCAGTAGTGATCAGAAGAAATTCAAGATATCACTCACCTCCCTCGCCCTGAAAGTATTGGATCCTACTGGTGTGATCCATCCATCTCCGCAACTCATCAATCCTTGATGCCGTGAATATCGTTTATCAAGTACGGTGCTCGGGAAAGCTGAACGCTCGTAGGAGAGTCGAGAATCAAAGATCTGGTATGGAAAAATGCGTTACTTCATGACATTGGTGAGACAGAGAGAATTACTCACTCAGGGGACGAGTGAAGATATGTTGCCGTCGCGTAAGATGCGCGTCGTGGACTCGACCAACGCGAACAATGACACACAGCCACACAGGCAACTGCGCCATCAATGGACGCGTGACAAATAGTGACGGGGTGACATCACAGATACCAACTCGCCGCAGGCTGAGCCGCTGGTCCAGAGTTATCATCCTGCTCTGTCTATATTTGAGTTTTAGCTGGCCATCCTGGTTCTTACAACAACCTTGGAAGATTTTACATAAACTCCTGAGTGGGTGCCTAAGCGCTACTTAGATGAGGAAACGATAAGCAACATGCATATCTGGTATTTACTGGTCACCTAGTGCACGATTGACTACGGTTCCTTCTCGCTTAGCTCCATATGATGGAACTCAGTCTTGCTGGCCTATAGTTATAGGGCTCGAAGTTCTAGCGACGACTGACTACAGTATTCTCAGATTAGGTTGGGCAGTCTTGTAAGTCTTCTACCCACGCTCGACCTGTTCTTGCATCCCTCAACCCCACTCCGTATTATGTAGATCCCGGGATTCATGGTCGGAAGTTTCTCCTTCATCTCCACTCTGTTCAACTCTTGATTGATTCAATGGTACAAACTCAATGGTACACCCAGGAGTAACCTGTGAAACAGCCTCTTCGTAAGTTTCCCATTCATGTTTGTCGCCCTTTTCCTTCTTACGCGTTTTCTTTCAGGCAACGACCTCAAAAGAGCTATCCTTCGCATTTACACCCGCATCTATCTTTGAATAAAGGCCATCATGTTACCACAGCCACTATCTTTACAACACATTGACCGTTTATGCCGAACGATACTTGAGGCCTCGGTTCACTCTTTTTGTTGGGACACTGTATCTTCGGCTCGAGGACTACGTGGAGATCCGCACGAGGGCTCAAGTCAGTAGGAGAGGTTGGAGGCTGTGAAGGTACGCGTCCCCCTGTTTGTCTGTACGCAACTAACCCATTATATTGATGCACGGTCTTTATGGCCCTCAGTTCCCAAGGGAAGGAGTTGCGGTAATGTTAGCAGCTGCTATGTTTTCTGGCCAGGGAACACAAGGGTCTGACGTTTACTGCGAAGAATGCAAATCAACATCAGTTACAATTCGGCCGATACATGGGCATCAGCTTGCCGGCGTTTCATTCCCGCTACTGACTCCGTTAATCACAAGCTTCAAGCTTCAAGCCTCTTCCGTGGATTGATAGGCATTCTTTGCTCAAAAAATTTTGGATACTGAATTATAGCTTAGACGTTGCCCTTCCTGTACCGACTTTTTATTGTCCCCAAAGGCTCGGAAGATGTCTTGAGATACACATTTGACGTCGTGGCGTAGAGAAAAAAAAGTCAAGACACACTTGTTCCTCCCCAAACAGGTTCAAGAGCTCCTTTTCCTGCTACCATTTCTGCTGCCGCGTTGCCTGCTCCTTCAATTTGTTTGGAAGAGGACATCCTTGACCCCATCATCCCTTCACACATTGTCAAACCCTGCTCTCTTCATCACACTTTGCTTGAACCTTTACCGTTTGATGAGACTTGCCGACACCGACGGGTCACCTCACGAGGTCCTTCGTCTCATCTCTTCTGTTGGCGTCAATATGATTGACAGATATTCCGCACAGCGCACAGCCATAATTGATGTCGCTCCGACTTTACATCCTTCACTCCCTCCTCCACTCCCTCCACTCCTCCCTCTGCCTCTGTCTCTGCCTTCTTCATCTTCAACGAAAGCACAAGCAAACTGAAAATGTTATATTGGTCACAACGTATACTCTTCCTCGTATACACGCAACTCCTCCGTATTCAGTTCTGCTGTAGCATCCCGAGTTGCGCTTGTCTTACCTACGGAGATCTCCCGTGATGTTCGATGACCCCCCATTCTTCGGCGAACCAAGCCCCCATGCCACTTCACAGCCTTGCATCAAACCACCGTTCACACTTACATACACTCATTAACTCTTTTGCGCACGCAAAGTGTGACTATTGCAATGAGAAGATAGAAGTACATGGAGTTTCAAAGGGATTGCGAAGAGACATTGAACTTCCTAGAAGTAATGGAAGGCTGGCAAGGGAGAGGATGAAGGAGACGGAAGGTGATCCTTAAGACTTCAAATTTAGCTGTGGAAGGTTGGCGTCGCAGAAAGGATATGGACGCCGACGTTGGTGGAGTGACAAACATAAAGTGAGTGTAACATTTGAGGAGTTTCACAATACCTCACTGACGGAGTTGACTATTGTCAGAGATCAGACCTCGAGGCCTTTCTCCACAAGTCTGGATACCGTCTGATGCACCATCCCTCAATTATTACAGAATTCACATCTCGGTCTTTTGTTTACGTGTCTTTTTCTCAAATATCATCAGCTTCTGTCGCCTCCGAATGATCTTTCATCCGTTGGGGTCCGTACGACGGAATTGTTGGATGACCATTGCATTCAGATACCAAACTCTCCTCTAGATCGCGATTAACCTTGGGCATATTGATTATGAGCTGAATTTCCTAGCGTCATATCATACATTCAGCTACGATTGTTATTAGGAAGTTCGAATCTGACCTATAGCAACCCTGTTTGAGACAGAATTCCAACCAACGAAGAACGGAAGAACATTTGTCAACGGGCTCTAGATGCCAAGGTCAAAACCCACGTTCGCCCGTCGAAGGGCGCGACAGGTGAAAGGCACTGAACAGCGTCATCGCCGATACGACTGTTGATTAGAGTTGATGTGAGCGCAGTCAGCTATTTCGAACTACCTCATACACTAAAAGAAGATCCGTGTTACGCTCCTTAGATGATTGCTCGTAGGAAATTTGTTCAGCCTCAATGTTGTTGCATTAGCGAATTGTTGCAGATTGCCCAGGACCCCATTCACGGCACTGAAACACTCGTAATCAGTTCAACAAACGATGATGACCTTTCGTGGTATGTTGTACTCTCTGCAGACCGGCGATATGCGCTTACCATCATTCCCAAGTCTTCATAACTTTTTGAACAAAGCATTTACGACGTTACTCTTCCACACATATAGGCGCAATTGAATATTCTAATATACACACACATGATGATACTTTAACTCCTGTAGTTACCGTTGCCTTTCCTGAATCCCATGCCATTCCTCAGAGTCAGAGGACGACACCCTAGTATGGTCCATGGTATGATGGAACCGCGGCATTGCCCTAGAATCCATTTGACTGAGTAACAAGCTCTCCCCGAAACTACAGTTAGCTTCAAGCATGTTGATGATCAGTCGAGTCCCCTAAGCGCGATACAAATCATTCAGCTATTCATACGGGAATGCATTACTAAACTCACGATGATACCGTGTAACACGGAATTCCATCTATTCAAACCAGAAGTATACTTAGAAATGTCACGGTAGTTTCGTACAAGATGTCAAACTCACATGTTCCAATCAATCTGCCCGAAACTCAATAGTGACGATCTATCGGTTGGCAGGCCGATAAGCGCCAATGCTGAAATAACTGCTCAAACAAAGGTGTGAGCTCGATTGAGGCACAACAATAATAGGCTCACCCCACGATCTGAAAGAAAACGTTTAACTGAAATGTAGATCATAGTCGTGGAAATGGACTCACGGAGCGAAAAGCAGAGTCCCATCACGATAGAAAACGTAGATCAGGGGCGTAAATCCGCGTATGTGCGAAATCCGTTCATGCATGGATGTTCCAATGGCTTTCCTCTGTCGGTAAGTTTGAATGAACCTAATGACGCACAGGATCGTTTCGATGGTGGTGGTTCCCGCTCGGATGATTCTGTCAATGAATCGTTGAGCCTGTCGAATTAAACAAAAGTGAGCGTTCAATGCTCACACTTCTGTCTGGAGGAACCTGATGTTTATTAGAGCCTTAGAGGGTGGAAGGTTGAAATAACATCCATGGAGCGGTACTCCACCCTCGCCAGCAACTGTGATAGAATATGCTGTGAAGATAACCCCTCCAACGTCTACCTGAAATAGGAGGTGGATGATGACTCTGATGAATTCAAACCTGGATACCTTAGCTCATTAGGAAATTTACCAGAGTTTCGACTACAATTTCCTCTAGGTCAGTATTCATGCACGCCTCACAGTCGAAAAAAAACTGAAGAACATACTCGTCAACAAGGAAAATAGTATAATTGAGACTGTCAGACGACTGAGGTCAAGGCTTGATAGGGCAGATGTCGGAGTGTGTAGCTAACCGATGAGATGGTTGTTCCAGACGGCTCGGAGACGCAGGACGAGTACGACTTTTGTTATAATTACCACTATTGAGGCGGATCTACCAAACAAGAGGGTGCAACACATTCAGCACTTCTGAGAACGAGTGCGATGGTCTCGCGTACTCACATCTGTTGAACATAAATCCCGCCAACCTTGCACCTGTTTCGTTTGATATAGAGCTTATTAGAAGTCAACAGTCGCCTTTAATGCATACCACTGTGGTGATGGATTACTTAGAACTCATTTGGACGAACGAACAGTGAGAGAACTTACGATCGCTGATAGAAAGGCAGTGCTCGACGCTGGTATAAACGTGTGTTCTCAACTAGTCAATGCATAAAAATAGTCATCGTACTGTAGAAATCGAGTCTGTCAGAAAAGTTAATGTCATCGTATCGCTTCATGACTGCTGATGCTGTACACTTACATGACTCGGAGCCAAGTGCAAATGCGAATAGTCATGTAAATGAGGCGCATTCGCGACCATTTACCCCTGGTGGCTCAATATCTAGAAGTGTCAACTCAACTGAAGATCCAGCACACACCGGTATATGTGTTGAACCTAAGAAGAAATGTGAGTCTTGCAAAACTGACAATGCATCATAAACGATCTCACTTCTTCAGGAATCAGGTAAATGCAGTCATACGCCAGCAGGGTCACGGCAATACCTGATAGGACGTTAGCGATTCTGACAAAGTAAGATTCGGCGCAGATAAAAGTGCGAACTTCGAACATAGGTGTTCATCTGAACCACCTTTAAGTCTGAAATGTACTGCTCCAATGGTAATCTCGTTCTGTCGGCCATCTTGAAGCATTTCCAGAGTGCACTTGAGGGGGATAGAATTTCTCAGACACTTAGATTGTCTGAAGTAACGGTAGGGTTATATACTAGGGTCTCACCAAGTGGAGCTCAAAGGACCCTTTGTCACTCTCTCAAATAACTACAACATCGGCATCATTGATGCCTTGGTTCTATTCTCAAAAGTTGGTGTCTAACTTCCCGAAGCTTGATTGCGTGGCGCGATGTACGCGGTTCCGCACTTCAAATACCAATCGGTTTCCGCTTATATCTGGTTTGAGCCAATCCGTTACACGATATCGCTTCTCACCCCTTTTAGGCTACTATGTTTGTTCCTATCGTCACACCGACCGGAGTCGCCCTATTTTATTTAAATTTTTGATCAAAACATCAGAAGCACGGTGAGAAGATAATTTGTTACGGCTGTAGATAGCAGGCGGGAGAATAGACCAAAATACTGGTGGACGTGGCGAAGTGTGGATCCTGATGAAGTCAATATGATATTCTAATACCTACACAACATAGTATGACCTCGCGATTGATTCGTTTGTTGCATGTATTGTGCATGTGGGAAACATTTACAGTGGACCATACTAACGAGTTCAGGCAAGGGCTTGCCAGCCACAGGACCACAAGCTCTCATACAATTGGCACGCGATACAGTTATCATAGTACAATATCCCGAATTAGATACTCCAGCTGGGAGCTTCAGCCAATGTGTTGAAAGAGGCTGAGTTGAGGTGAAACAAGTTTCCAACCGCTATGTGCTATAAATTCCACGTCGACTAGCGCCAGTGGTGATCAGCCAGTAATAGTGTATGGCCTAATGGGCGCCAAAATATCATGCATATATCTGATTAAATGCCCAAAATCCGGACCTAGATTTACACTATTTTCGTTCTTCTAAATTGTCATCATGTTCCTAAAAGTTGGAGGATTCCCCACCGCCTCCTGTCGTGTGGTGGAATTAGATGATGGAGGTCATTTCCCTGGACAACAGGCTCTCTTCGAAGCTGCAACCAGCCTTCTGGATGTTGATAATCAACCGAGCACCCTAAGAGTAACACGGAGTCAGGCACGTGTAGATCCAGAACTCAACCTCAAACGGACTCACAATCATGCTATATGCAATGGGATTCCAGCTGAACGTGCAACGCATCTTGATTCACGCATTTCGGTGAGGATTATAAGATAAAACTCACATGCTCTAATTAAACGTTCTAAAGCCCGGCGCTGACTGAAGTAACAAATTAAAAGCATTGATGAGTGACAGTGCCGAAATAACTAGTTTCGTGAGAATCTCGAGCCCGACGCACAGAAACACAGCACTTACTTCATATGCTAAAGAAGGCAAAAATGAGCCATACGATCTCACGTGGATAGCTCAGATTTTCAAACTCACAGAATGAATAACAATGTTCCGTCACGGCAGAACACATAAATCAAAGGTGTAAACACTAGGATGTGTGACATTTGCTCCCTGAATGTTGGAGCAATAGCCCTTGTTTGCCTTTATGTGAAGGTAAAACTGGCCAGTAACATGAGCGGTCGTGGTTGCCGTCTGGACAACTCTATCCGTGGAATTAGCAATTGAGCCTTTCAAGGCGTGATTATGGGATACCTATATGGCCATCTCAACGAAAGTTGCCAGCATAAAACCCCCTCGCGCATTTGCCACAAGGTAGCAGCCATGAAGGGGAGTGCCTGGTCCTGACCCAAAGTGGATGACAACGGACATGACAACTATCCAGTTTGCGACCCCAGCCAGAATAAAATTATAAGCCATGAATGCCGCCTCTGAGCATTCGTAGCGGAAAAGCAGGAGATTTACCAGAATTTCAACTCGAGTAGTGGGTTTTGTTAGTCATCAGGCATGAGTTACAGAACGAAAGTGGAGCGTACTTGCTGTCATCAAGTACAGAACAATTGTGATTTTTAATGCGCAATTAAGAAAGGAAAAGGAGTTGAGGTCTTTTCGAGCTCATCTGACTCAACCGCGTTCACCAGGAGAATAGGGCCAAAGGACGGATGCTAGCAGGAGTAAGGGCTCCTACAAGCAGGCATAGATCACTTTGATTTGAGGTGCATGATCCCGCTCTTGTGAATGTGTTTGTGAGGTAGCTAGCTGAGCAAAGCACCTATCATTGTGATGCCATCATACGATTGCTAAGTGTCTCGGTAGGAGTTAAGTTTTGGCCCCGATTCCATTCTTGTCTTTGAAGAGTACGCATGCATCTCTCGGCCCTATCCGGAGATCCGCCAAAGGTTCTGATTCTAGTTCGTGGTTTTCTATCTCAGTAGCAATACATCGCTCTTGACGGTCATCTTGATCAGTTCTCAAGGTATTGAGGCCCGGTGTTGTTGGCCACCTGCATCCATATAATTTGACACCATTTTTTCCTCTGACCTTGGACTACATATGCGGGACCTCTTGTAGCATGAATGCCAAATTTCCCGCTTTTCATTGCTTGCTAAATCCCCCCCTCTGTGACACAGATGTGTGGTGTCTCTCTGCGCTCGATTATAATTGCATGTAATGTTGGAGGAAGTGTAATGTTGGTATCAAAGCTCGAACATTGAATGGTAGGAAATTTTGATCTAGTACCTGGCTTGTTTGAATATCTGCATTAATAGTATGTGGATTGTGGCTAGCCAGCGGACCTCCTGATCATCATATCCGCTGAATGGTCACAAGTATAGATCAGGCGTTGATTACTGCTAGGTCCACAGCAGCGCTCAAATGTTGATATGACATGTCACCAGCTTCGCATCAGATGATCAGCTATTTGCATTCACCAGATGGGCTTTCCGTGGAAGTATTATAACACATTTGCATCTTGTGCCAGCTATTCTAACACGGTAAATCCAGTTCAATAAAGTCAGAAAGAAGTTACAGTCCATAAATTAAACAGATCCCCCCACTGAGTAGACCTTTTTACTTTCCTGTAGATCAGGGTGCAATTGAGTTGGGAGATTACTCCGGTCCGGTGAAGTGATGACATCTAGGACCTGAAAAATGGCAGGCTTGATTGGATTCAAAGGAGTGCCACATATATGATCCGCCGATGATGCAAATGGTGTTGCATGGGCTAAAGGTAATATGCGGAACGTAATCAGGTTTTGATGTTGTACTTCTGCAAGGTGAACGGAACGAGTGATCAGTTTCGTTAAACAGGGACATATATATGGGTTGAGTTGGCGTTGATGTCGTCAGGCCTCAGTTCTTGTATCTTTCACTCAAGCATTCTCAACACAATTCAGGATGGCTGACCAGTGGGGGCTTGTAGCTGAAGACTACATCACGGACGCCAAGGCTCTCCAATTGAATAACTATATCAGAAGTAAGTGCCTCCAGTTAAGCTAAACTCTGAGTTGATAGGTATTTTTGCAGGCATTTCAATGACTCTAATTGTATATGACAGTATCTATATGATTCCTGAAGAGGTAAGCTCATTTGATCATGTTGACCGAGTGCTCGTTGCGATATCACCTTACCAGGTTAGGTATATATATCGGTAAGTGCGCATCAGTTCAAATTCTAGGTGAAGTATGCCCCTCTGAATATCGAACCAATCAGGGGGAAGTGGTCACGAATGTGTGTCATCTACTTGACCATTCGTGTCTTAACCTGGCTGATCGCTGGGTGAGCATACATTTTTTGACATGAAATGTCATTGTCTCATTGACATGATCTAGAATGGACTTCTACGGTAACCTGCTACGAATACTTCTACAATCTAAGTCTTAAATTCGATTTTGATTAGAAACAAATACTCGGTCTCTATCATGGACGGTAAGAACCACATCTCAATTAATCGTTCCTAATTGATTGATTGTCAAATAAGTGGTATGCTCTCTCGGTCTGGGGTGGCTGGCATATTCTGAGTCGGAAGATATCAGGTGTACCATTGCTCACTTTGCTATTGCGAGGATGTAAATATTCATCATCATTCTCCCTTGCCTACTGCGAGATTGACAACTCTTTCACAGAGCTGGGGTAATCACGCTATCAACGATGAAAATATTACTCGTTATCCGCCTTCGTGCTGCATGGAACAATGATCGTATAGGTGAGGCCTCTGAATATGCTTGAGCTCCCATCTTATTAACATATCAATAGTAACCATTGTCCTGTATTTCCTCATCGCAGGTACGCTGCACAGATGGCCTTGACTCATCACTCAACACTAAGTGCTAATGGATGGGAGCCTAGTCGAAATCCTGGTCTGTTTTTCTACAATCTCCAATTGGTCATGCACAGACAGAATTATCTCATCATGTTTCCTCAGACGGAACTCGCTGGCTGGACATTGAGTTTTTATGCCCAAATTGTCAACGACATACCGGGACTCCCGCTCCACGGTTGCTTTCTCGAAGACGGATACATGACCATATTGGCTAGTAAAATTATGGAGATGCTTTTGTAGGTCTTTCTCTGGTCATTATGTGGAAGCCAATGATTACCAAGACTTTTCATAGCCTTGTTCAAGGGGCAAACACCATCATTGCAACTCTCCTGCTGTTTATCAGTTTTTTCAGAACTTATAAACAGATGGTGGCCATCAGCTCGACCATGCATGGACGTATCTCCCATATGAAGATTTTTACTCCAGTAGTCTATGTGTTCTATCGCGATGGGTCATTACTCTTCATTCCGTGGGTTTTGTCACGCAAATATCCCACAAAGGGTAGAGCTAATTGGTGATCTTTTCTTTCAGGATTTGCGGTAAGGATTTAAGTTCAAGTTTAGACCGTGGGTTGCTCTCATTCCGACTTTCAAAGTGATTTCAACCTTGGGAGTCATCAACACAGCCGGCTTGATGTCTTTATCCCACTGGAACTTCGAGATAGTAGACTGGATTATGTAAGCCGGAATTCTGACTCTCAAGCATTCTGGGCTCCATCTAACCATGTAAGCATTCTCTACCAGCTTAGACTGCGTTGTCTTAAATATCATTGTACGTCGCAACTCCTTACGGTAATTACTGTTGTTGAACTTTCACTACGCTTAGGGCGCTCGACTAATAATCAACATCCGAAAAGCAAATTGTAGCCTTGCAGAAAGTTTGG
Organism: Leucoagaricus sp. SymC.cos; assembly: GCA_001563735.1. Classification (NCBI taxonomy): domain Eukaryota; kingdom Fungi; phylum Basidiomycota; class Agaricomycetes; order Agaricales; family Agaricaceae; genus Leucoagaricus; species Leucoagaricus sp. SymC.cos. The sequence continues at coordinate 186,845 of KQ962300.1, read as the reverse complement.
TGTCGAAGGAGATAGCGTCTAGGTCTCTTGGAGTACTACATTTTCGTCATACAACGGAGCATGTGGAAGAAGATGTCTCGAATGACGAGTCTGACGAAATTCGCGAGGAACGGCGCTAACCCGAGGCCGCTAAGGCAATACTTCAAGCTTCAGCAACGACTTTTAATACGTGTCAAATTTGAAGTTTTTGATGGTTGAGAGTGTGTTTAAGAGTGTAGAGCATGGAATGAATTGACGTCCGTGGTAGTCTTTCCAAATTCACCGAAGCTACAGAAAAGATGAGCGAGAGCCCGAAGTCGCGTCCGCGGGGAATATAAATGCCGGCCATGATACACAGCTCAAAGAACCCGCCTGTAATGCACTCCTTCGTTCCGTGAGATATCCATAGGTGCAGATATGTATCCTGAAAAAGAGCTTCGCCAGTCAACGACCACGACGGAAATATATGGTCCAAGAAAGAGTAGATGTACCTGTCATGACGGTGACATGGTCGCCGTATCGGTGAACAGTCAATGAAGTAGTCCATTGCCACCGATGATATCTGTTAAGGGAAGGTCAGCATACAGGAAGGGTATATTAAATGTAAACGACATGCCACAAGTGGTAGTCTCTCCTGCCCCTGTGATGTCGACGCCTGTAGAGATAGAGGTCAGTCGTTAGGCGTCACATTACTGCAGAGAACGCACGGAGGAGATCAAGTGTTCGTTGAGTGCCCGTAATGAACAGAACACACATGGATGCCATATGTGTGTTCCAGCCCTGATCAACAAGATTGAAGAAGGAAAACCCTCTCGTTCTTGTTCCCAATCGAACTGCCAGTGGAATGAGAAGGAACGACTTCTGTCAGTAGACTGCATAAAGGTGGCACTATGGATCACTCACCACCATGAGCAGGTTAAGCTGACTAGCGCATCAGCTGCTGTTGGACATCTCCAAACACGATCGGACACTTTTGTCAAAGGAGAGAACACAATGGCGCACCTCAGCGTCGAGGATGATTCTCCAGTTCCAATCCATCCTATATGTGATAAGCAGTATGTAGAAGTATAGCGACGTACGATGTGGGTCGGAACACATGTAATATAAGCATTGAGCGCTGAGTGGCCAATAATGTATCTCATAATAGAGTTTAGACCTGGCGCTGGGAGCGCCATGGACTTGATCTGTGTGTGGTTGATCATCATTCCCACGCCTTGATATCGACTCAGTCCCCGTTGAGCTTTCGTCATCCTGTACTGGCATGCCCTCCTCCATCATCAGCGTACAACCATTCGACACTTACTCACAGGTCACAGCTCAAGGCTGCACCTTTGGCTCAATGGATACTCGTCCCAAAGTATTACAGTATGCGTTCTATGTGGACAATGGGCTCTTTTACCTATAGCGAATTCAACGAATCTCCTCAGGCCACAAGCACAAGTCGATCCATTTCACATTCCAACAGAAGCCAGAAGATTTTCCTGGAGCACATGAGACGATATTCTCCTCCATTCTCCTGTGAAGGATTTGTCTTTCTTTTCATACATGCTATGTATGCTTGTTACTGACGAACATTGTCTCTTAGCCCATTCATCGTTGCACGATCTCCGCTGCATAACTTCTTTATCCAAGCACAAGACTCATAACCCATCTTCGTGCATTTTGGCTAATTGAGCACCCACCAACCGCAAACTCCGCTTGAGCCTGGCTTTTACCACTTGTACCCATTTCATCGGCGGCGTTGTGGCTGCAGGGCTTGAACTCTCGGACACACTGGGAGTAGGACGCATCGGTACCTGACGTTTCCGTTGAGAAATATATCATAAGAAAGGAGGATATGAGGCTCCCTGAGGAGCAAGTTTGATGGTGTGTTGAATGCTGATATCCTCTGTGGCAATCTCATTGACGGGATATTCCTCTGCTCTCGACTTGCACGATCATGTCCTGGTTTTACTTCTTCCACCTCACGCGAAAGCTTAGTTCAATGCGTTTTCTGTTCCTACCGCTATATCCCTCCATCCTTCAACCCGTGTCACCTCCGATCGTCATGAGTTTCACCGAGAGAGCGGTCCTCACCCCTGCGCGGATTCCAGCCCTCACACCAAACATTCAAACACAATTCTTCACCAAATCTACATCGAAGACGAAAGCCGGTCATTTTCGAAGAATTCAACCCGATTCGCCGGGCGTTATCCAGCCTCTTTCAATGATCCCGTGGCGATACCTCTGTTCCAGACAGATCTGTTGTGGATTCTACGCTCAACTTCAATGAACAAGGCTCCCTCCCTGTTACTCAGAAATCTACCCCACCGTAATTTGCCTTCAACATCCACCGGCGTGAACTGAGATACCGGAGGTTTTAGAGAGTTTCGAGACACACGACGTCGTTGACTATGCACTACCCCTTATAGATCGAAAAGCATATTTCTCTGTTCATTACTGTCGAGCTATTCATCCACGACAACCATATACTCTTCATCATTGCCGAGGCGACTGGCTCCAGAGATCTTGCCTACCAATCCCTACTTGCGTGCTCCACACGCCTGTCAACTATATTCACTTGCCGTCGACACGGTCGCAGTGTACTTTACTTTGATTGACGTTCGGCTTCAACCATGGCCATACACATCTTACAGATCGACGATCTCTCGCTCCCGAGAAGCGAAAGGAAGGCCAAGTGGGAAAATTAGTGAAGAAGTAGGTCAATAAAATTTTGTAGTTGAGTGCTTCGTCTGATACACATATTTCAGGATTGATCCCTTAATGGGTTCTACAGACGACCACGGCGCTGGTTTTGATTTGGGAGGCTCTCCTTATTAGTGATGAAATGCTGGCCGCGATTGCGCTTCTCCATTACGTTGAACAGCGTATACTCTGACCTCAAGATTCTCCGGCTGGGTGGAGGCGATGATAGCTGACGGTGACGTTTTGACACCTAATACATGATGACTTTCATTCCAGAACTCTGCGAGTGATCATCCAGATAGAAGCTATCATCCCAAGGCTGTGTAGTTTGCATAAGAAGAGCGCTCGCACGTGCGAATGCAACTTTGCCCTCCTGTTGCGTTGGAAGCTCCACTCGCGGTCAAGACTCGCGTACCTTGGTGTAAATCATCTGGACCAGTTCTTTATTTGCACTTGTGTTTCCGTTCACCCTAACATAGTATCCGATGTGAGCAATTCCGGATATACACGATTGAGTCGGAAATTCGTGACGATGTTTATTACCATGGTAATTCCAGAGTGCATGGTTGCCTGGGCGCTTTCATCAGCGGTTTGCAGTAAAAATGATTACGGAACAGCATAACACATTTATCACAGGTACAGTGTTCAAGCTTTTTATTAACCGTCGTTTAGTTAACAGCCGTAGCCTTTCCAAACCATTCAGGTGCTTGCACTGTT
>KQ962300.1:138684-170904 GCA_001563735.1 Leucoagaricus sp. SymC.cos | reverse complement strand
GAAAGAGAAACACAAACCAAGTTGATGACAAGATTATACGCATCTCCTTGGGGGACAAAGAGGATTATAAGAACGCACAGGAACCAATCTACAATTCATCGTGACGTCAGCATCCTAAAGGTAAATCGAAGGGGTAGCCAGAGCACTAACGAAGTCCAAGTCCGGCAAGCGGAGCATTAAACGGTTTGTTCGATGCCAACAGTTGGCTAAGTGGTAAAACACCTTCCTTTCCGAGTTCTTGGTTGACCCGTCCCTGCGCAAAAGACTTCACAGTATTCCGCTGTCAACGCCAGACCCATAGAAACAAGGGGATGAAACACTCACCATAGCGAGGACACTTCCAAAAGCCGAAAGCGCAACTCCGATATCCACAAATCGCTCAATCTTCTCGCCCCAGACATTCTTCATCAACAAGGCAACAATCAAACGACCAGAGTTGGCAATTTCATCCTTGGAAGCGCCCGAGATATATGCTACATTAGAGAAAATATAGAGGGCAGCAACGACAGCGACAGCTAGAGGGCCTGCGATCTTGATCGTCCTTTTGGGGTTCTTCATTTCAGACATCGCGTAGTTTGCATTAGAGAAACCGATGAACGACCAGATCACCTGCAAGCAAAAGATGGTTTAGCGCTACTGGGTTCGAAATTTTGATCGCCGGGAGATGATAGGCATACGCTGTATAATCCAAGGCAAAGGGAAGAAGCACTGACGGTCGTACCCTCCCACATATTAACAAAATTCTCCCTTCCTCTCCACCGGGGATCCGAGGGCAAAGTCGAGTCATCAAGGACACCTGCGACTGTCGGAATACCGTATTTCAGAGCGAACAATCCTGTTGCTGCGACGACGGCGAGCACGAAGAGTTTGAATACTCCAAGGATGTTTTGGACCCTCAACCCCCATTCAATTGCTGTGCCGTGCAAAAGGAAGGTCACAGTGATGCAAAGGAAAGAAGTAAGCCTGAGGAGAAACGCAGAAGGTTCGTGGTCCATGAATGCCTTCAGCGTGTATTCACCGAAGATTAGTGAGTTGCCGGCAGCCCAGCCTATTCCATGTTATTGAATCAATATCAAATTGCCAGGGCGGGTGAGGATGAACGTACCCATCAGAGAACTGCTTGCCGCGTAAAGACATATGATGAGGTATGATGGTTTTGGGAAGAGGTATGACAGATAATTCTTCTCGGCACCGTTTTTAGGAAATGCCTTGACGAGTCAAGAGCGAGAGTCAGATTAAATCAGAAAAAAGAACTAGGGCAACATACACAACCCCAAATGATGTATACTTGCATGCCAGCTGCGGCCAGCAGACTTCCCAGCAACCATAACACCCTGATGTGCAGAATGTCAGACATAGAATCATGGGGATGGCCGAGGCGGTGCTCACATTGAAAGGCCAACACTGCCACTCAGGGAAAGTACTGCTGCTGGCGTCGCGAAGATGCTATTAATGGCACAGATATGAGTTTCTTTCATATGACATGAATGAGGATGTACGCGCACCCAGTACCAATTATGCGGTTGAAGATGATGAAGACGGCGGACCAGAACCCAATCGTCCGCGCTTTGATCGGTGGGGGTGCCGCCTCTGAGTCTTGTATTGTTCCATACCGCGGTACGTCGAGATTGTTCGTGAGAAGGGTCTGAGATTGGCCTGATTTGACCTTCCACGCTGCATAGTCTAGGATGTATTGCGACTTTGACATCTTGTCACCGCGTTCGAGCTTTCAAGTCGAGAGCGGAGGCGAATAGAAGAGGGAATGAAATGAAGTGTGGGCTAGGAACTATGAGGATGCCGGCGAGACAGAGCTTCCTTTAATATGCTATTCTAGTCATCATGACTTTTCAGGTGTTTCATGATAACGGAATATGGGATGATTGGGTGGGTGACCTGAGGATAGAGATAGGGATGGTAGGTGGAGACTATTCAATCGTCATCACGACGCATGAAGCAGAAGTTGAGGAAAACCCACATTTGGTAACGTGTGGCCTTCTGTCAAGGCACGGATAGGCGTTTGAATAGCTTCGTCATCAACTTGTGTATGTTGTCGACATGATTTCCGGCCCGCCCAACTCACAATATCGGCAGTGTTAAGCGAAATCATGGTTCACATGGTTGCCCATAACTTCGTAGCGTCATTTCTGCTCTTTCTGCTCAGCATCACCGACAATGAACAACATATAAGATTACACACCGGAACCCCAATCCCACAGGAACACCGTTGATATATCTTGCGAACATACCACCTTCGGAACAAAAGAATGCAGCCGATCGTTTATGCGCATGGGCATTTCGTCGACGGTGGTCGGATGGCGATCGGAAGGCAACAGCGCCAATCTCTCCGGGGATGAGGGGAAGGCATTTGGGAAACTGAATTGATCGATTTATATGAGTATTTGAAAAGTTTCCTATTCTGAGCTGTCATGCCTACCTCGGCCAATGGTAAAATCAAGCAGCGACTTTCTCCAGATGGCTATCAGTGGTGGACGGTCAACGAATAGTCATGAAGTGTTCCACGATTGGTAATCCGGCAACGGGATACTATTGCCCATCCATTTCAATCATCCATCCTCGGTGCCGCCTTGAAGGTGGGTTAACAATGAAGCACGAAAACGAATCTCAGTCGAGGAGCGATAAAGGCTAGTCGTATGTGATGCATGATACGTCTCACAGCGAGAAATCCGCGAGGCTTCAGCACGGGCGGAATCCCTCGAATGATCGCCTACATTCCGGGCGCACCTGCGATCCAAAACTGTAAACCATCAAAAGGCCCGTGAGCTGACAAATAGAGAGAAAATATTGCTTGAGCCCGTGGGTCAACTTCCCCTTCTCCAAACCATCAACGCCACCTCTCCATAATAACATCGCCTTTTGGTCAACGAAACCGAAGCTAGAATTCGCGTAGTTCGTCGCGTACGAAATTGATCGATCATAGTGTCCGACCAAACTCGCGGATTTGGTGTTATGTGAAGTTGTCGGATGCTAGCGGGTCAAAAGGCTAATAGACCAGGAAAGGACTCGAAGCAGGGAGATTATTGGAGGTCTGGCTGTTGTCGAATACATGGTGGTTGAAGACGAAGTACGGAAGGTCAAAATTTGAAGATCCGCGTCAAACACAACCACGCATGGCAACGAAATCGAAGCCGAATTGATCGGAATCAGGGTCGTTCAGAGCAGTCCGCACAGATAAGCTCCCCTTACCGACGTCTTTATGTTATGGTTGAACTCCATCCACCGCCATGTTCCATGACAATAGAATAGGAGAAATATAGAATATACTATGATCGTGATTTTACACATGTGGTACGAAAGAAGCCCAATTAATATGGTAAAACGCGGTCTGAGGAAGTTTCCGCAACGAAAGGAAAGCGATAATCGCAAGGAAAAGTCGGCACAATATATACACAACGGGATACACTCGATCACGAATCATCCGAGAACTGAAAACCCACATCCAACGGCGTAATGCCACGCTTATCCCTCTTCTTCATATAACCATCCAAAAACTTGACCGCCTTGAATAAAAGGACGAAACCCGCAGACAAGGATACTCCAGTCAAAGCAGTCACATGCCAGGCTATCCTTTCGATCTTGGTAAAAAAAGTCCAGTCTTCCACGGGATAAGAAGGATAATGCCAAAAACAGCTCCGCTCACGAACAATCCTATATTGGCGCCTTCGCTCGTTTCGGTGGATTCGGCATAATCATAGGCACCCGTTCCCCATCGTTGTCGTGGAAATCATAAACGTTGCAGAACAGTTTCTTGAAAGGTCGAAAGAGAGCAATGGCGATTATTGCGGGAAGTTTCAACGTCCAGATAACTGGCGATCTCTCCTTCTCCAGACCGATCTGTATCTTGACACAATCCCACATTCTCTTCTCGGGCTTGATCTCAAGATCACCAGGTTCGTGATTATCCGGAGAAACAAACATCAACTCGTCCAGGCGGTAGGGTTCGCCACAAAGTAACCGTTTTGTCTTGAAACCATAAACATCGGAAGATTGACGTTCTGGGGCTTGTCGAGCCGGAAGATGTATGTGAAAGCGTTGAGCAACACGAAACCAACCATGATGACCTCCAATTAGCAGACAGGAAGATGCAGTTCCAATGGCACAGCACCGAATGATGAACCACAAGATCTGAATGAGCGCGAAAGACTTTGTCAGGAAATCGGTCTTGCTTTTGTCTTCCAACACGTTTTGTAGAATGACAAGAGGATTAGCCAAACCATCTTCAATCAGGAGTGGAAGCTTGGGTAATGTGGCGGTAGCAATGGGTTTTCCCTTGTACATGATGAGCATGCTTCAAGGAAGAATCCATGGGCGAGGGTCCATTGTTTGGGATCGGGGTATGTCGGAGGCCCCGCAAACCATACGCGAATAACGTTCCATAACCAACCGAAGCGTCTAAGCAATGTAGCGCACAGCCCAGATCCTGGTCCTAGAACAGTCAGTCAGAAATCGGCGGTGAACAACAATGGAAGATACCACGCACCTATTAGGCTTCATATCCGTGCCTTCACCCACCGTGCAAACCGGCGCCGCCAAGGAAGAGAGGAAGGCTTTGGGCTTGCTGTACAACAATCAATTAGCGATCACGAAAGTATACGAAGGAACGTCAACTCACACTTCCTGGTATAGATTTTCACCTCACCCTTCGTTAGTCTTCTTTGACTCTGGAGAACACCGACTTCAGTTTACGAGAATCAAGCGTGATAAAAATGGGCATACTACGAATTGGCAAAAGAACCTCTCGGATAGAATCGTCATCTATGTCGAAGTAAGCCATTGAACCAATGGGGCTCGAGGCTATATATGCACCCTGAGGCATGGCGCACGATCGTCGTAGTTCAACACTAGACTGGTCCTCCTTGACTTGGACTGTCTGAGTTGCCAGGGGTAAGTCTACACGATCTGTCTCTTTGACCTCGGAGATGTCGATTTCAGCGAGTCCGTGTTCTCGCATTGTTCCTCTCAAAGTGAGCCGATCTTGGTAATATTGAGCTCATCGTGCTCCTGATTGGCCTCGACCTCTGTGCAGTCCAGCTCTCGCGGTGTACCTTCGCCTTGTATTTCCTCGGTCCGGGGTGCCAGTGGAATCTGAGTATCGGTATGCTGCTTCTCCTCGTCGTTCGTCGCGTCCAACACGGGTGCGCCTTCGTCAACTTGTTTCTCTCGCGCCTTGCGAATTGCTAATGGAACCTGGGTAAGTGACAATCAAAAGGGTAAATAGAATGCCTTCTCTCACCAGCCATACACTCGTTATACTTTGTCATGATTTCGCCGGCAATGATCATAGGTCTTACCCATCAGGAGGAATATCGGCAGGAGGGCTTTCCAAAGGAGTTGAGATCGTAGTCTATCGCATTGAGGGGGTGACCGGAGCACCGTTTGCCTGCAGAACAAGTGCGAACGGCAGGTAAAGGTAAAGGAACATGACGGGCATTGAACGATGGCCTAGGAGGGGAAAGGATATCAGTGGAGGGAGAAGTACAAGGGCTATGTGGTTTTCGGGCGGGGTGGAACCATGCATGTCTCGTTTTGTTGTCTGATCTGTCGATTTACAACACATTGCCTCAAGAAACTCTCAGATCAGCACCAGGCAAACTCACCCATGGACGGTCTGAATCCGCCGCTGCGCGGACCGGCCCTCATATACCACATCTTGACAATAACGCCCGGGGAAAGAAATCTGATCGTGATCTAAAAGCGTCAAAACGTCAGCTCAAGGTGTACCCGAGGGGAGGTAAATAAATTGGCACGTACATCCTGTCTATGTACTATCATTTGTTCCCTCAGTTTGTTCTTGTGGGCGCACGAGAAGCCACCAGCTTCCATCAATCTTTCCCAAAAGCGAGGTTTGAATCCGCTCAGACACCGCAACCTCTGCATCCTTGTTTCTTCGCGCATCTGGATCAGGACAATCTAGTACGCCAAGACCTATTGGAAAGGACTGTCCCTCTGTCATGGTCAATGTCTTGGACATTTGCTTCTATTAGGGTGAACTGGTTCTGTTATGACGACCTTGATACTGACGAACCTCAGGTGAATCGCCCCAGCCCAATCACTGAGTGGATGTTGACGAAAAGGAGCATATGGAAGCACACCGCGATGAGTGTGCGTTTGACACCTTCGCTCCAAGGTTTCGATGACAGATTAGGATATGAACCAGGATGGGGAAAGAGCTCGAGCTTGAAAACTTGGTATTTGTGTTTCGGTATCTTGTCAAGCATTGAACGCGTCAACAGAGCCACACACGACAACTTGGCTAAGTACTAGAGCGCCTTCATTATGATCTGGCCTTGGAACTTCACGTCCTCATTTAGAACTGCTGGATGGATCATCAGATCTATGGAATGAGTGTTTGGTCTCAGAATATAACTCAATCACTGGATCTAGCATCAATTTCATTGTGCCGGACAACATATTTCAAGTTCTCCCATCGAGCTTTTGGGCTTATTCCATGATAATCGCCGAATGAGGGTTGCTCTCCCGAACCCACTTGCCATGAAAGCTCTCGAGGCACGGAACAGTGATTAAGACCCACTAACGCCAAAGACAGCGCACTATAATCTCTGATGAACAATTTCTCAGCATCTCAGGCTCATTGACAGTTACCTTACAAGCTCGTACTATCACGACTTGTTAGTCAAATGTAGAGGGTTCTCACTTGGCAAGCTCAAGACTCAAGCCATCGCTCCAAATTGCCAATACAAACCCGGCAACAGTCGAGCAGCATGCTATTGACCGCTTTTCATCAAATTCATGACTTGATATCAAATACTTTCTGGCGCAGAAACTCCTCTCCTGCCACTGGACTCTGGCTTAGCGCTGTCTTTCTCCAGGACAAAAACTCTGATTTGACAACTTTCGTGAGTTTAAGCTCGTTGAGAGCAGCGATCTCTTATTAAGAGTGTCTTCGGTAGTACCCACAGGACGACGGTCTTCACGGAATCGTTCGTAGAGCAGGGCCAAGGTTTAGTTGAAGTCATGATACAGGATCTTAGCCATATTGTTGACACGCGACAACGTTTATGGTTTCGAGAATGACAAGGATGTGGAGATGCTTTTTTCTGGTCCACCGTCCTTATATCCGCCCAAACTCCCACTTACCCAGTCACACAACGAACGACAATGCCTTCGCCTTCTGGCCGCTTGTATACGCTTGGTTCTATCAGCGACCCTTCTTAACTACCCTTCTTAACCACGTTATGTTTCTACTCCGGCAGCGTGGTCTTCTTTTTGTGTCTCGTAGGATTGACTTATTCATCATCCCGGATCACCAATTGTCTACTCTTCTCAACTCCGATAAATTTGTACTGTCCGGCTACATGTTGCCCAGAGCATCCAACCAAGGCTGAAGAACGAGCAAACACGAAAAGCAGAGCTACTTAGTAGAATCAGCCTGACTACATCACATTGACTCACAAGCAATAGCTAAATTTCGAAAGTAACCCTCACCTTGTCGACTGTGATTCAACAATCCTCTACTGACTTTGGAGTATGAGTAGAAATATTGAATCCCGGGCTCTTAATCTTCTAACTCGACGCTGTCCCGCCAATCTCTATGTACGTTAGTTATCGCCGCACAAGCGCTACCTCAACACCACGCAACCCACCCCACTATTTCCGGCGAGATTTACGGATGGATCCCTCCCTACTGGGGCTCCACGAGCAAGCTTCTTTGGAGCATCTGAAAAATGAAGTCACACCATTTTACTGCTTGAAATCCATTCGTATCTCTTGGCGGTGGGTCGTTTACGTGAGTAGCCCAATAGGCGATTACGGTGACGTACGAACGTGCAAGTGAAGGGACTACATAGTTGAAAGAGACTAGAACTAGATGCCAAAAGTAGCGCTTGAAGTCTCGAACAAACGCCAAACCCTCAGCTGTGGGGCCTTGAGTAAATATTTATAATAAGCTTGGCGAACGCGAAAATTCTTTATCTCAAATTCCCCCACCATCACTGAGCTTCGCCAGCAATGAAATACGTCCACATCATTTTCACTCTCTTTGCTTTTTTGTTGCCATCTGTCTTAGCCGTACCCAGACAAGGAGGTACGGCCGTTCCTGGGGATGCTGACCCGGAATGCTGGGCGTGGTGCACCAGCACCTGTAATAGTACGCCATTTCTTGTTTAAGAGAATTTAGGCCGCTTATATTTTTCAAGAGGAATTCTGTGAAACAATGCCAAAGAGCGACAACAATTGCAACGATAAGTGTGAAGATTTTTGTGATGGTAAGAGGCATACATCGCCACTAAGACATTGATTTGATGACCGACCATTCTGGCTATTCCAAATGCAGATTATTGTCCCGATCTTTAGTCACATTTCCAAAGACAATTCATAGAAGGAGTTTTGGGGATAGAGTTCGATATCTGAGCCGTTGACCTAGTCAGGCTTTAATGTGATGTAAATATAACGGACTTTTACATTCATAACACGTAGCCTAAGACCTATACCTCCTGGACAAGCGAGAACCCTTGAAGGGAGTAATAATTAGCATAGAAATGAATGGAAAAGAAAGAGTAGATATGTTCAGAACAAGCTCAACGACACTATCTATGAGGACGGTTGAGAGTTTGTAGAGAAGTGGATCAACGAATGCCGGCAAGTCCCGAAATGACATTAATTTGAGTTCTGTCAAGGTCCACCTCCTCCGCCTCCACTGTGCCTCTGCCTGTTCTCGCGATCTTTCCTCAGCTTATGACAGTAGATAAATGTCATCATAATTTCGTCCAGGATCGGCTTGCAGCTATCATCGATCTCGAGCGAAGCAGGTCGTCCAACTATCAGACCACCTATGTTGAACCGGTGCTTGTGGAACCTGACCACACGGGTCTTACTGCTGTCATTCCTGATCATCTATGAGATTCATGTAAGTTATTCCACTTCTTGCAAGCCAAGCTCATTATGCGACTCACCTCGAGATGCCCGATACGAAGGTCCCATCGATATTCCTTACCGTCGGAAGCCGTAAAGACCCGGCCCCTTCGTTGACATTTTAATATCGTGATCGTAGAGAAAGAGTTTCACTCACCTTCCAAACCACGACCAACCCTCTTTGCGGAAGTACTCATTTACAGGCATATCAAGGCCATTGAATCGGAAACGCGACGATTGGAAGGTATGGAATTCTACTTGCGCATAAAACGCGAAGTGACCCTCAAGGACTGGCAGATCCCTTGTGCTTGGACCAGCTTCTTCCTCAGAATCAGAGTCCATGAACGTTTCATCGACTGAATCACGATCACCCTCGTTTCCTTCTCGTTCCTTCTGGCTATTGATGGAATGCTTGTCCGAGAACGGTGATTTAGATCTGTCTTCAGGCAGCTTCATAGAGCCACTCTGCCAGACACCATGAACGGTGCCCACGGCTTTCCTAATCGTCGCTGTGCCATGGCCTATTTGGTGAGGCTTATCCACCTTGTAAAGGATTTGGCCATCTTCAGTCGTGTACGTGCTGTTACGAGGATGTTGGCCTGAGAGGATTAGACGCATTGTCAACGTAGAGGCTGTTTTTGAGACATCAGTCTGTGCAATTAGTCCTGTTTATATACTCCCTCATTCCTTTGCTGCGCGATTTCCTGTAATGGTGGTATTGAATGATTGCTATCAGAGCTTAAATGGAATCAAGTCGAAACACTGTCATCAGAGAAAACTCATTGTATGATGGTGAACATTGAATTCACTGCGGTGCCCAAGATGTTTCATTTCGTGAAGATGCTAACCACTGGAAACCAGTGCAAAGTACGAAGTACAAAACCTTGAAGAGTGAGCAACAGATCAACCATTTGAACTCGCACAACCTGACATGGTGATCATAGGCGTTTATACTATCATATGCTTTTAGTAAATTCAAATCACTATGTGTTCGCAGAACGGAGTAGAATTTCGATTGAAACCCTAGATGCTGGCTGATCAATACTCGAGGGGAACTGTGTGTCCCCGATATTCATCAGCCTCGCGAGATAGCCCCTGCTGAGTTCTGTCACAGGCTCGTGAAACGAAAATAGAAGATAGCCATCTTGAACACTGGAATAAAGCTGAGCTGGTGCCACATCGATGTATGTCAGGCTGCGGAACTCGGACAACGTCTCACTGTTGGATTCATTTGCTTCTTTCTCGAAGATGACCAATTAGGGATTCACCCCAAATCAGCCTTACACCGTAATCGCACTTCAAGCCGTAACACCACTTCATCACCTCGAAAACTCCCAAGGTCTTCCAACCCTAGTAGGCTGGATGTGTTGCCAACTGTCAGGCTCCCGACTTGACTGAGAAACAATCAACTTTTCCACCACCCTTGGCGGTGGAGCAAATGTCGGGAATATATGTTTTCGAAGACAAACATGAGCCTTCTCGTACTTTGTGGCACTAATAACTTGACTAGAAGGCGAGGGTTCGAGCACTGTTGAGTATAGGTCAATCGTCTGGCTGTCCGAGGGCTCACTCTCGAGTGCTCCAAGTTGACCAACGCTCCTCACGATGAACCTGGCCTCCTACGATACGGCTTTGTGTCACTGGGCGGCGGTAATTGCCTGCTCCAAACTGCGGATGACCGACCCTCTATAGCCGCCTAATATCCGTAGTACCTCCCTGTATGCACACGATGCTGCTGCTTGGCTGAGGAAGCCAAAATGCCATCACTGCGCTTCTCACATTTCCTTACAGTTGATTTATTTAGTCTTTGAAACGCTTAGTTAGGATGACCACTGTCTTTCAGAGAATTAACGGATCGTAGGGGCTTAGTTTCATAATCTCAGTTTCTGACTTTTGTCCTGCACGAGTTTGAAGATCCACTCTTCAGCGTTCCTCTGAGATATTATATATCTTAGACAGGACATTTAAAGGACATTCGGGCGTTCATAATTGTGCCCCCTGAGAAGAGTCGACATAGTTAAAACTACACACCAGATTCACTAAGTCAAGGCGCGAGGAGAGCGCCACAGCTTGGCAAGTACCATGTTAGCACCCTATGACTTGATCACTGTGTTTGGCATAATAAGATATTTCCGGATTGTCAGATCTACGCCGTTATGTGAGCTCATTATCTCCGTATGTGGGCCAGCGGGCGCTATTTCTCTAATAGATTCCACTGATCGCTTTCGGAGAAACTTTCCAAAAGCTCCAAGGAGACTTAGATCTTTTGGAGAAATAGGGCGCCGATAGCTCGTTCTGGCTTATAGAAGTCAATCGCTGCTCCACACATCGACAGTACAATCACATTAGTAGCCCGCGAAGAGGCTATAGCCGCCTACAAGTACGACACATGTGCGGGATAACTGTATCGATGACTCGGGAAAGGTTTTAGTTGTGCAGTAAATATGGCTAATGATCTGTCGAAACACACTAGAAGAAAGCAGCAGGACGTATGGAAGTCTAACGAGAACCGTCAACCAGGCTTAACCATGGAGCAGCGTTAAAAGCTATAAAGCACCCATGGTCCTTAGATATCCGATCAGCTCTAACTCGAATCCATGCCTTCAGCAATGAGATCTCTCAACGTCTTCCTGATCCTCTTCGCTTTCTTGGCTGCCCTCGTCATTGCCGCCCCTGAAGGCACGACCAAGCTTGTATCTCGAGACGGGAGTCCTCAGTGTATCGATAGTTGCACAGAGCATTGTGATGGTAAGACTCCAACTGCTGAAGCATTAATGGAGCATCATCGACTAATCAGTCATCGTAGATGTATTCTGCGAGGATCCCCAGTGGGGATCAACCGCAGGTGATTGCTATGGCAACTGCGGTGACATGTGCAAAGGTGAGTCCCGTCTTGGTGCGAAATAAAAGAGTCTGACTACATAGTTGATTTGTCTTCAACTACTAGACCTCTGCCCGGACGTAAGCAATTGACGTGAAAATTGTTTTAGGGCGTCACTTCAACGAACACACAGCTATAGATCTAGTCGCTAGACTGCACATTTTGTATCATATATACCCTGTGAGCCTCCGTAGATTCACCTCAAGGTCGGCGCCCGTATCAGATTCTGCTGACGTTCAAATGTTGAAGCCGCCCGAGCCATACAGGTCAAGTGTCGCTGCACTCGACGATACAAAGTTGAAGTGCACGAAATGACAAATAACGGTGAATGACGTCCCAATTTTCCCGAGTTCACTGCAAGCCATAACCTCACTAACTGCTCTTCTGCCTGTCCTCGCGATCTTTCCTCAATTTGCGACAGTAGATGAACGTCATCATAATTTCATTGAGGATCGGTTCACAGCTCAGATCAATTTCTTGTCGATCTTTCATGAGGGAACCAGCCGAATCAATGCTCTCGGAATTTGACGACGCATGTCTTGCTGTCGTCGTTTTTATGATCATCTATCAGGCCCACAAGGTCAATGTTTTAATGCACACCCGACACATTATCAACTTACATCTGGATGCCTTGCCCGCAACTCCCAGCGATATTTCTTCCCATCGGAAGCTGTCCAAACTTGAACTCTACCTCTGAAGAGTAATTCAGGTTAATATGCAGGTGTCATAGTGAACGCCGTTTGACGAGCTCACCTTCCAAACCATGACCAACCTCCCTTTCGGAAGAAGTCAGTTGCTGTGACCTCGATGCTGTTGTACAGAAAACGAACATTGGACTGGAAAAGTGGCGAATTGGACCTCTGCATAGAATGCAAATTGACCTTCCAACGCTTGTAAGTCTCCCGTGTTTGGCTCTGCCTCGTCCTCCGAATCTGATTCTAACAGGGCTTCATCGACAGATTCACGGTCTTCATCAGGCAGTACCTTCCCGTCCAATTCGACCACGGAGATTTTTTTAGATTAAGACAATGGCGAACTGGGTCCCCCAATGTTCTGCAACTCTATCGGATTGTCGCCCATCCATGCTCCGTGGACTGCGCACATTGCTTTTCTGACCGTCGCAGTTCCGTGACCGAATCGACGGGGCTTATCCACTTCATGCAGGACTCGGCCATCTTCTGTGGTGAAAATACTGTTCCTTGGGTATCGGCTGTAGAGAATGAGGAGCGTGAGATCGATATCTTGCGAGGCAAGAGGATAACTCACCTTGAGTTATGTAAACGCAGATTGCCGTGCAGAGGAGCGTCTGTCTTCTGTGATGTTTATCGATGCAGCAGACTACGAGGTGTGATGTTTGGAATACCGGGACCCTCACCTTTGGCAGAAGCAACCTCAATTCTCTGCTTGTTGGACTTGGACAACTGTCCAAAGCCGATAGACCTGGTCCTCCTATTCGACGAATTTTCAGTCTGAGCTCTTTTAAATGTTGAAACAGAAGCCAATTGAGGGTCAGATAGGAAATTCTCATCCTCCTAAGATATATTTGTAGCGGCGAGTTCTGAGCATGACAAACATACATACATCCGCTTGCCGAAGCTTCTAAACAGCACTCAATAATGTTGACTCTCCTCTCGATCCTTTCTTAGCTTGTGACAGTAGATAAAGGTCATCATAATTTCGTCGAGGATTGGCTCACAACTGGGATCAACCTCGAGCGAGGCCTGTCTACCCTTCCCAAGGGGACCCAAGTTCATTTGATACTCTCGGAACTTCACAACACGGGATTTGCTTTCATCATTTCGGATCATCTGGAGGAAGAAACGAAGCATATAAGCATTTCGTAATTCAGCAAATCCCCTTGAAACGTATCTTACCTCGAGGTATCCAGCACGCAGGTCCCAGCGATATTCTTTGCCGTCGGAAGCTGTGAACACTCTACCTCTATAAGAATAATAAGCTAGTTAGGAACGTCTTATGCAGGAGTCATCAAATACCGGTGCTTACCTACCGAACCACGACCAACCCTCTTTATGAAAAAAGTCATCGACAGACACATCGAGACTATTATATCGAAAGCGAGAAGCGGAAAACACGCGAAACTCGACTTGCGCATAAAACGCAAAATGACCTTCGACGAGTGGTGATGACACCCTTGTGTCATTCTCTGCATCAGAGCCTACGAGCTTTTCATCGACTTGAAAAACATGCTCAACATCGCATTTTATCTCTGAACCACTCCTCGAGTTGTCGGCAGACGATCGTTGCGGCAAGAAAGTTGACTTGACATGAGCTCGTTGTTCCATTGGGGGGTGGGCGTATAGGTCTCCTTGCCAAACACCATTGACCGCGCGGACCGCCTTCCGTATTGTCGCAATGCTGCTGCTGAGCTGGTAAGGTTTGTGTACTTTGTACAGGATCCGACCGTCCTCAGTCGTGTATGTGCTGTTCCTCGGGTGAGGGCTGGAGAGAATAAGACGCATCTCCAGTGCGTGGGCAAGGCTTTGGGATGGAAGGTGTGTACAGCTTGAGCTGTATTTATGAAGTGTAGAACCCTCCTTTGATCCCTGTGTGGCGGTCCTCATGTTTGTTGATGGTGTTGAGAGATAATATTACATGCCTTGATCACTATCAGGGTTGAGTGAGGTTGGCGGTGTCATAATGGTGTCATAATTGGAAGCCTACTCACTGACTCTCCATGCGAATAGCGTTGAAACGAGTTAGAAATAACAAGAATGAATTGCCAAACACCATTGACCGCGCGGACCGCCTTCCGTATTGTCGCAATGCTACTGCTGAGCTGGTAAGGTTTGTGTACTTTGTACAGGATCCGACCTTCCTCAGTCGTGTATGTGCTGTTCCTCGGGTGAGGGCTGGAGAGAACAAGACGCATCTCCGGTGCGTGGGCAAGGCTTTGGGATGGAAGGTTTGTACAGCTTGAGCCGTTTCAGAGCACAGCTACCCTCAGCGATGTTTGAATTTCCGGTCATCATACACGAGCGGCTACCCGATAACCAAGGGATAGAGCGTAGCCTTCAGACCTCGAAAGAGACAGAGGACACATAGAAGTCTCGGAGACTCAGTTTTTGACGAACAAGGATACAGAGAACCAGATCTAGAGTTTTCCGAGAAGGCGCCGTGGAGGCTGAAAAGAGGTGCACGGCGTACACTCGCAGCCGCAGCCGATGGTAACGTCATCCCATCAAAAGGCTTTTGCCCCTCTAAGCATTCATGTCGACCACTTTGTATATCCGTAAGTCAGTCTATGCCAGTAAAGTACATATACAAAGACACACAATTATCTATCCTTTACATACATCCGGAGAAAAATATGTCAATAAAAATCCAGTCAGTCAATCAGTCAGTAGATACCGGCATGAGTTTTCGTCAGATTTTCAAATAAAGGTTCATCCATTCCCAACTCAACGTCTTGATCACTATCTGCCAGGATCATACCTCAGCATCATCGTATTCCCATAATTCGCTTGTGCAGAGCCTCGATCAGCACCGCTCTCAGACGACGATCCAGGAACAAATCTCGCAGGAGACGCACAACCAGGTGGCAACGCCGAATAGTCCTGGGATGTCGGTCTCGATCCAGGTCTCAAAGGCAAAGGTGGAGGTTGACTCGAGGGAGAACCTGATGAACCTGCGTAGGGTCCATAAATTGGGTTATCGAGAGGAACGAATTGGGATTCTGTTGAAGGTGAAATGTATTGTGTCGGTTCGGGGAAGGATGGAGCGCCGGTACTTGGTCCTGTTGCAATTGCTCCTGGGTTCGCAGCTTTGAAGTAGTCTGAGGATGTACGAGGGAGGGTATCCGGAGGTGGACGTGGTGGAAGAGTAGGTGGACGCAGTGGAAGAGCAGGTGGATGTGGTGGAAGAGCAGGTGGTTGCTGTTCGTTAATTGACCGAGAGCCGTTGTGGGTTACCGAGTCGGCATAGTAAGATGCATACGCGTCATCTTGATAGTTCGCTACAGCTCGTTCTCCAGACTGGTTTCTCCCTCTACCAGATGAGCCCGCGGAAGCCGCACTAGCATTCGAACCATAACTCCTATGACCCATCTCACCACCTTCCTGGTCCTGAGCAGCATTCCCGTCCTGTTTCTTCCCACTAGAACCCATTGATACATGATGCATCAACGTCATTTCTCCCTCATTCGCCGTCGGCTGTAACTCATCCTTCCCAACACCACGATACTTGACCGAATAATCTCTACATGCCTCCACACTTTCCTTCAACCTCGGATCATCTCTATCCCAAGCATGAATCGTAAACCCGGGGAAATTATACTCGAGCAATTCCTTCAACTCCGGGAGCATCATCAAATCAGGAGCATACGTCCCACTATTGTTGTCGATAACCAATTCCCATTCCACAGCGTCATCGGGGATATCGTCTGAAAAGTTTTGCCAACCTCCTTGTGGTCGTGGATGGAATTCTCCGCTATATCGAACCGTTTCATTGCAGTTGGAATGTAAAGCGTGTTTGGAAGCAAAGTCGACGAAGAATGCTGCACCTGTTTCGGAGAATCGGAATGAATCATCGTCGGAGGAGATGATGTAGGTGTAAACGGCGGGTTTGACTCTTTTGACGTGTTGCATCTGGATACTCGCATTCTTTGATCCAGGTCGTCCAGCTCCTCCATGTAGAATGTTGATCACGTCGGATGATTTTTCGATAATCCCAAACCCATTGGCTGCCGTACGTGCATAGAGCATTCGGTGACCTGCTTGAATCCCGGAACGAACGGCAACAGAGGTAGGGCCTTGGAAAATGTTCTGTGCGGCTTTGTATTTGCGATTCCAATGCTGATGTTTGTCCCTGAAGAATAAAGGTACACCTTTGATGTACATCTTCCATGTCGAGTACAATCGAGCTTCGTCGAGGTTCGTAAGAAGTCCGACTGTTGGTGAGAAGTGTCTCGAGTACCGGACAGGACCATCGAAGAGATAAGGGAGCTGGAAGGCTTTCTGAACGTCGGCCGTAGGCTTGGAATCGATCTACGAGATGAAATGGCAAATATCAAATGAATGTCGGCCTATCGCAATCGATTGAAATTTTCACAACGCACCTTGAGCCAGAAAGTCCCTCGTTCCCGACGAAACAACGGCCCAACAATCTCAGCTTCTTTTGCTCCAGCAGCGACAGACGTCTCAAACTCTCCAACGAAATCATCTGTCACCGCTCCCTCATCTTTATCCATGACCGTAATCTTCAAGGTCGCTGTTGTCGGTACATTTTTGACATACCATGTCTCGTTCCATACTGGAGCCAAGTTGTTCTTGATGACTTTGGATCTGCATAAGGAAGGAAACAAGAGCGTGAGTTGATGCCAAGCGTATTGCTTATATATCGAGGACGACGAAGAAAAAACGTACACAAATGAAATACGTTTATCGATTCTGGCGACGAAATAGGGGTCGGCGGTACCAACTACGTCCATCTTGGGTAAACCCGACGCTCCGATAAACTTTATAGTCGTTAGCAACAATCATAACTGCTCGAAGAAAAATAACCTCACCTGAATGCTCAAATCAACAAACGTCGTTTCGGGTGGAAGTTCCGCATGCCTTTGGTCCACTTTGCCTAATACCGAGGACAAGCGGCTCGAATTTTCCATCTTGGTTTTCGCACCCTGCACAACGTCGCCGAGCGTCTCTAGCATGTGTGTCATACTGAGAGGATTTCGTTTACCGCCAGGCATGGTGAATTCTGAGTTCGGAGTGATGTTCGGCTGAGGCTGGGAGATGCGAAAGTCCGAGTGGTGGAGCAGGTTACCATTTATACCCACATACTAAATATAGACGCCCGTGATTTTCGAACCTTGCAACAGCAGCGCGGTGATCGAAGATCACCGCGCTCTCAGAAGGTTCCAGGTAGTGAGGCACAGGTTTGTAGTGATGGTTCGCACAGAGCGGAAAATGCTCTGGTATAACTTTAACGAGGGCATGACAAATCATATTAGCGTCGTAACGAGGAGTCGAGAATGCACAACAAAGGAATGGTTGCGCCCAGGTAACCAAGCAATGATTAGATAGAAGGTAGATTAAAGAGCGTAGAAGTTGGTACGGTGTTAAAGAGTGGAAAGGAGTTGACCAGAAGCAATTGAAAAAGGAACAAAGTGCAGGGATATATGAACGAGACAGGGATCTGAATCACGATGGGAGTCTGAAGGAGAAGAATGAATTCCAAGTCGGACAAAAGGAGTAGTGAAGCACTCACCAGAAGTATGGCTTATGGTGCCCTCAACACAACCAATGGCCACGCCCAGTTTGACCGCCATATCCAGATCACGTACACACAGTGCCCTTGAAACCTGATTTCCTCACAACCCTCCACGACATTCACGAGTTATTGCTTCCGGTTCCCAACTCCCGGGAAGCATTTCTGATTTCCTTTTGATTTCCTTGGTGATTTGAATATCCATACGATTAAGGTTCCTCAGGAACCCAGGACGCCTCTGGACCAGCCAGGGGGGACCGTCTCCTCGTCCGGACATGAACCTCCTCGCCACCCGTAGTCGGGGCCTCAGGCCTCGACTTGCCTTTCGCACGATGCCGAAATCGGAACAGGAGTGACGCGGTAGCTTGCTCTTGATTGATGGTAGGCAATTGGGGAGGAGTGGGAAGTTGAGATGACAAACTGGGAGACGAGTGCGATTCACGAATGTCAACATCCATATCCATATCAACCTCTTGGGTGAATGGAGGAGTGGGTAAAGAGGTCACATCCAAGCATTGCGGGTTCATATCGTTGAACATTAGATAGGACCGCAGGCGACTCAATAATAATGACTCCTGCGCGTCAAGCACTGACACGCACAACGGCACGACATCAACGTCCATCGAATCCGGTATCTTCATCAAACACCTCGCTGCCTGTGCGAAGTCGCGCTGAAGACGCAGCCAGGCGATACTACGGTACACAGTACATAGAAACCGTAGATCAGCAGCGGCTTTTTTCGAGGACTTTCCCTTCTTCTGGGAGAGTGGCAAGAGTGCTAATGAATGGAAGGTAGTTCGCGTCGATGAAGAAGTTGCTGATGGTGTCGAGATGCTGGCTTTCCGAGCGCGTTTCCGCGGTGGTGTTGATGACAGTTGATCCGGCTCAGACTCGGCTAGCGAGGAGCACGGAGTTGTGCAGGGTTGCACCAATCTTGCAGTGGAACGCTTTCTGCGGAGCAACGAGGCCTGAGTGCGAGGACGCGGGCGTAGGCAAGGAGTCGAAGGGAAAGATTTCGCTGGAGATGCGGATGGTGAAACTGAGTCAGTTTCTGAAGGAAAGGGAATGGATGCGGGGGCGGAAGGAAATGGAATGAAGTTCAAAGAATCCGAGCTGCCGTGTGCAGAAACAGAGACACTAGTGAGAGAAAGAGTACATGTCGGGGCTGCCTTTTGGGCCAAGGCTACACACTTTCGTTTCGAAGACTCAAGCGACGGGTTGTGGCGGTTAGTTGAATTCAGTAGAGGTAGAAGATTCATCATTAGTCGGAATACAAAGGTGAGTGAATAGTCGTCGAGAGCAGTGGACAGAGCTTGAGCAACACGGCAGGGTAGAGGAAAACAAAAATGGCACGTTGCCCCTATATATGCATACTCCCATCAATCACATGACTTCCCGCATCGCGTTCGTTCAATTCAGTTTTCCCCAGAATGTTGACGCGTTTCTCACGTGAACGTGTTCTTGTTCTCAAGCTCAATGGAGGACATTGTTCTCGGACTTAGTGCAAGTTATCGCAACAATTAACACTGACCTTGCGAACGAAGTCCCGAACGATAATCACAAAACCCAGTTGCAGATGCCCAGGAAAGATCATCGAACAGTCTCTCAGAGTCTCCCCCTATTGTTCGAACCCAGGCTCAACTCGGACTTCCGGGCCAACTTAACTGGTGATACTACCTTTAGCTTTTCTCTTTCCCACTAGAAGGACATCAGCGGCTGCCACAACTCTTGCTCTTGGTATTTAGCTGACTTCATGCCTCAAGGCCAATTCATACATCCACCATCGCCACAAGATCAAAGATGTTATTATAGCCCTCGAGCGCCACGAACTGCCTGGTCAGGCTACATACACCCCGAAACTCCCAAAAGATCCTCTTCGAAGCTTATCTACACGTTTCACCTCATGTACATACGCTTCATGGATCTTCCGTTTCCCTTGATTGGAATCTCTATGTCAATGGTTGTGGAGGTGCCCGATCCCCTGGGAAGGAAGACTAGGATACTTCTGGTAAGTTGCGGACTTCGGTGAACCCCACTTGACTTTCAAGACATATCGACGGAGCAGATAGTCCCTGCGAAGTACGCCAAACGCTCTCCTCGTGGCGCTGGAGGTGATACACGCGGTAGACCGCAGGTGTCACTCTTCGAGTGACGGACCGGCGACGGAACTGCCGAGTCAACGGAAGGACTATCGGAACAAAACGGTGAAGGCAAATGTGTCTCTGCTCTGGTCACGGCGCGAACGACCAATAGTCGAGTACTCGAAAATGAACGTTCGGACGACGAATCCTAGAAGCTATGGTGCACGAACATAACCTTCCGATCTACGGATACGATGAGTACTCCTCTCTTGGCTCCACAAGCAGAATCATCCATGTTTAGTACCTCGGATAGATAATCTAAGCTTCAGGCGCCAACTTGAAGATACCCTCAATTCGTCATAATGCTGAATCCATCGCTGAGATAATTCCTCGGCGGTATCAATCGAGAACTAGAAATAGAGATCGCGGATTTCACTCTTGTAGATTCCACGTTGAATCGGGACTAATGCTTCACCCGTTAACCGCCTTGGGTCCGGTGGAGCCTGTTCGGGTATAAAGGAACATTTAAGCATAAATTAAACTTCAAATTAGGTCCTAGGAATATACTGCATGGTCTACTTTCTTCCAGGCTTACCAAGGACGCTGTCGACTGAGATGCAAATTGTTAGAACAGGACATCTTTGTCGTAAAGTTGAACAATTGCATTCCATGAGTTCTCTCCGAGCTCAGTTTCGACAGGCTAGAGAACCATCTGGACTACTGTACGATTACTATGAGCGCCTCGAAAAAACCGCGAAGGAAGTCAGCCCTATCCGGTTTTGTAGCGAACGCAGTAACCCACTGGGTTCCCTTGTTGAGAGAATAATACTCGACTTAAATAATACTCGACTTAAATATTCAACGTAGGCAGGTTTATTCACCATAGCACTTACAAAATGGAACGCTGAGACCCTCTTCATTCTCAAGGATATGAAGATAGATGTCCACTTTTAAATTTGTCACTTAGATAATAAATATCCGATAACACTCCTTTGCGGGGTTGGAATTAACGGAACATGCTCCGTTTGTGGTGTAGGCGACGTCAGAGGCGTAAGATGTATGAATCCTTGTGGTGGCGAGTGGGAATGCGAGTTAAAGTGTCAGACGGAACTGTCAGCTGTCAGTAAAATGTGTGGAATCTAGGTAACTTATATACACAAATCACCGCATGAAGCCATAAGCGCAGTGGAGGTCACTACTAGTAGTGCGACTGAGAGGAACTTAAGGATGGTGGCGAAGACAGAGCCTGCCAGTGACTAGTACTAGTATCGGATCACCTTGCGAGTAGACAGTTAGAAGACATTGCTTTGAGACTTCCTAACGGGCAATGTATTAAAAATTTTGTCAACATGATGAAACTCTCGGGGCATCGAAATCTATTCATGTAAGAGAACTACAGCATATATATATAAGGTTCCGGAACGAGAACTCTTGTATTGAGGGGTAACCTCATTATAGGTGATCATCCTATAAGAAGGCACAGCTAGCATAAATCGTTCAAAGGGGGACCATATTTTCAGGAGGAACAAAGAGGGTCCCTTCGAGCAGTCCCTTGATATAGATGCGTAAAAGCTGCCAATATGACAACTCATCCAGCTCAGGGCTGTGGGGTATAATGTCAGTGACGTCGTATACGGGTTAATGTGAAGATCAATTACGGATCATCATAAGTGCAAGAAACAAATCCGCTTTTTCGCTTGGCACCACAGTGAGTGATGCAACCTATGATCGTTAAAATAGATCAGTACGTTTTTTCGCCAAGGCCTCCTGAGTTCAACTAAACCACTCACCACAAAATTCATTTTCTACTGAATAGATAACTCTGTCAGCTCCTGGAGGACCATCTGTGTAAGGTTCTCCCTGCTTCAGAGGAAACTCGATAAATTGCTTGGAATCACAGAATGGCATTTCGATACCCTCCCTATTACCAAAGCGATGTGGGTAACGGCCACGCCTGAGGGGGAACAGTCACGAATCAGAACCCTGCGACAGTCTAATATGGCTCAAAACCTACCCCGAGGTAGGATTCGAGTTTGTCTCATTTCCCTGAGCTATTCCTGCCATCACGTCTTCGTGTGTGTACCGCCTTGCTGCAAGAGCAATTGGTTAGTGGCAAAGCAGACCTCGACCACTCAAAGAGGGGCAACAAACAAGCGCATGTGCAGGCTTCTGCAATGACTTCCGGTGTAGTAGCTAGCAACAAGAACAGGACTGTTGCGAATTTGTACATGCTGGGAGGAGAGGTAGGGTGGACTCTGACAATACAATGCGCAAAGATATGTCGGTTTTTATACATCCCTGGATCAAACATATCACATCTAACATTGAACGAGTTGACATATTGCCTGGAACTAGCCCAATTATGGGATGACGGCAGATAAGCGCCGAACTTAAATTACTCGATATTCCCAGTAAATGTCGGTTGCTTTCGTCACCGGATACCGACTTAGGTAGGTAATCTAAGCTTGGGAGTGAGTAGCTGTATTGCTCATCAAGGAAGACCTCTTTCGAAGCATCGATCAGCTCAGGCGGTATCGGCATTGGAGCTCATACATTCCGCAAGTCTCTCAATATCCAGACCCCACAAGGGTTGGTGACGAGTTTGCTGTTATGCGGATGACTGAGAGACTCCTTTACGGTAGTAAGACAACCTTGAAATATAATCATGGTCAGAACTGGGGCTCATTTTATCAAGGCAATGTTCATTGTTTCAATTGCGAAGAGTGACCGAGGAAAAGGAATGTACCCTTGAGCTCCGACGTCATCGCCGTGCTCCACAACTTCACGACACTGCACAGGCATATACGCGCTAGCGGATTGAGCGGACGTTCGGAGTCAAAATATTTCCGGTGGCGCTCTCATAGGTCTCATAGCCTGAAGAATGCTTGTCATTATTGAAGAAAATCCAAGTGATAATCATTAATAGCGAAGGAAGTCTTGGCAACACCACTCGATTGATGCAAAAAGGTAGACAACCCTATCTGTACCAGTAGGTAGCCCAGGTGATAATTCAGATCGTGGGGCTACCTAAAGCAAGGAAAACTGGAAGCCCTTACTGCTGGGTTATGCAGGCCACTACAGAGGGAAAAGGCAGGTTGAGGCAATGACCTTCTAAAAGAGATACCAAACGGGTGTCACAGATATACTTATACGAGGTCATCCGACCAGTCAGTTTGATGGAGAAACAGACTGTTCTATCGATGTTGATGCAGTGGTTCTTGGTGGACCAAATATGGTGATGCCGATGATATTGGAGGTCAAGGGACAGAATGATGTCAAAAGACGGTTCCTCCTGGCTCAGTCACATCATCTCGCATGAAACATCAGAATGAAGAACAAGAGGTGGTAATGCAAGGAGCGTAAGCATTGTTGCGCTAGGTACCTGTTCCTCGAGCTGTCGAGGCGAACGTTTCAGAACTCTTACAACATCAGCAGACAACCTAGAAGTTGGGTCACGTTAGGATTCAGTAGAATTATTTTGAGTTTTACCGTATCATCCACTAAAAACCGGGCAGCTACTAGAAATCAAAACTTACCAAGGCTGGTTCAATGGTCATTCGGCCCTCCTGGAATAGGATGCAAATTCAAGCACAGACAATTTATAGGATAATCAGAGAATATGTTTGACGAGCAACCAACGAGTTATGTGTGAGTAAACCTATTGGGGAGACACAATTAAAGGGTCTGATTTCAATGTAGTCACTGGCTTAAAGGTATCTTTCCGACTGATCAAGCTTTGTATGTGCAAGAAACAAATCTGTTCTTCTGAGAAGCACCAGAATGGGTGATACATCCTGACGTTAACACAGGTTAGCTCAGCTTATCATGAAAGTAGCATATTAAGCTCAAAACAAGCCACATACCACAAAACTGGTTCTTCCTAGAATAGATGACTCTATCAGGCCGCGGAGGCCCAACTTTGTATGGCTCTTCCTTCATCAGAGAAAACTCTACGTATTCCTTCGAGTTGCAGTAAGGGGGCAGGATGAGCCCCCTATTACCGAAGCAGTGGGGGTAATTGTGTCTAGAGAGCGATAACCGCGAATGAGAACGCTACAGCCATACAATGTGACTGGAGAACTCAGACGCCGAATGAAGGGCTGAATTATTCCGGCCTCGACGCCGTCATTGGAGTATTGCACGGCTACAAATACTGTTCAGAGGAAGAAGCATAAATGCATTTGGAGGACGGCTTACAGCCACATATGCAAAGCTTAGTAACCATTTGCAGTGAGATTGTTAACAGGAACCAGACAACGACAATGTTGAACATGCCGGGATACCGAGAAGGGTGAAGTCAGCAATTCAACAAGCAAGGCATCTCATTCTCATACACAAATCGAATGTAGCGTAGGAGCATCATTGCGCGACTTGACGTATACATCAAAGCTAACTAACCACAAAGGTCGAACTTTGGAGGGCCGAGAAGAGTCTAAACGGTCCTGATGGATTTCGGCCGCCCTCAGGTTCACGTAGCCCATCTTAAGTCCATAAAGCCTAGAGCGACCTGAGCATGGAGGTAAAGGCCTGCCTGTGCAGCATTGGCAACGGAGGGTTGTGCATTCAACACGCCCTTCAACAATATGTTGCCAGCGAATTTGCCATACAGTAAATCCGGTCGGACACCCTGACAAGAATATTATAATCCACACTCCAAGAATACAATTACGTTGATCTTCCTACGGTCACATCCTAAGAATCCTTCCATAACAACAGTATTGAGTTTGGTGCCCGTCAGATGCTACTCCCACAGTCTTCAAGGCCTGATGGTTTCGATTGCAAATTGGCAGGGAATCGGAAACCAACAGGATTGAAATTGCTGCTGCCCAACAGGCCCAAGTTAGGCGAGTCCCTTCAGTGATAGGATGCTCTTTGTTTTGGAGAGAATCATCAGATCAATTGTTTCCTTGGTATTCATCTAGAAACGATTTTTTCTGGTTTTGTTGGTTTCCTTGGATTGCGTCGGGTAGGTGTAGTTCAGATTGAGAAGGACAACACATTCAGGATGCTGACAGTGTTGCTCCTGAAATGCAGCCACTTTAGTAAAGTGTGCGGTAAGCGGGCGTCAACGACCTACAGGAGAGGTCTCCAGAGTCTGCCTCTCGAGTCCCATTGTTGGTTAGTCTGATTATATCAGCCCGGCTTCGACTGTTGTTGTTATGCCCCAAATCATCCTGACAAGAATATTATAATCCACACCCCAAGAACACAATGACGTTGATCTTCCTATGGTCACATCCTGAGAAACCTTCCATAACAACATTTCTGAGTTAGGTGCCCTGCTGTTGCCCAACAGGCCCAAGTTAGGCGAGCCCCTTCAGTGATAGGATGCTCTTTGTTTTGGAGAGAATCATCAGATCAATTGTTTCCTTGGTATTCATCTAGAAACGATTTTTTCTGGTTTTGTCGGTTTCCTTGGACTGCGTCGGGTAGGTGTGGTTCAGATTGAGAAGGACAACACATTCAAGATGCTGACAGTGTTGCTCCTGAAATGCAGCCACTTTAGTAAAGTGTGCGGTAAGCGGGCGTCAACGATCTACAGGAGAGGTCTCCGGAGTCTGCCCCTCCCATTGTTGGTTTGTCTGATTATATCAGCCCGGCTTTCGACTGTTGTTGTTATGCCCCAAATCAAGTTGGCCTTTAGTCATCTCAATTCCCATTGGCTCCTCGCTCAAACGCCTGGTCAGACGCCCAACCCTAAAGTACTTCACATAACACTCAAAGTCCAGTGAAATCTGTTTAGCGGTGTAGAGCTCCTGGCAGCGGCTGACAGCAAAGGTCAATCCGTGCTGGTTGAGGCTGTTTGCATTGTCAATGTTGCACGCGTTTTGACGGCTGGCTGCCGGATGTTGCCACCCTCCTTCCGGGTCACTCCTGTCCTGTCCTCTTGATAGTCGTATACTATGCGCTGTGGATAGCAATACACAGCAGTCTTGTTCCAGTGATAGATACATATCAGTACTCTTCCTATACCTAATACTACCCCAATATACCCCACTGTCCGTCCCCCCTGTGCACGATTACCCACTTATTCCATCCCCACTATTTGCTGTTTCTTGATAAGAGAACTTTCTGAGGTGGTGGGATTAAGTGATGGCAGGGTGCTTGAAGATGCGGCGGATTCCACAGAAAAAATGAGGTACGGAAACAACAAGACCGGGAGACGGAACTTCATTTACTAGAAGGCAGCTCTGGCAAAATGGGAAGAGAAAACAAAATTCCCTTGGTCAGTGTTAGCGTGGAAGTGATGGTAATGGAAATAGAGCATAGATCGCACAACGTTGCAACAATATTGTGTTGGATCTAGAAGCTGTGCACCTTGAGGTCAACTTTCCTGGACTAAAACACGTTAACATGGGTCACAACTGCGGTTCAATGGGGGGAGTTGGGTATGGTGTAGACATCCAGACTTACCATGCGGCAACGCGTTCAGCCTGGGATTGTCTGAATGTTCACTATGGATTGTAGCGAGGAGAGCAATTCGAGTTAGCTATGCAAGTCAGTGTCTCTTGGGGCATCGGGCCATGGTGGTCGTCGCAGACAAAGGAGAGAATTGACCCGACTCCTGTTGACAGTTTCAACTCGATCACGAGACTACTTTGTCGTCGACCTTGCCATATTCCATGTTCTATTCAGGACAACACACAAACGCTCGACCGTCTGCGAGAGCGTTGTCTTGCCCTCTTGATAGTCGTATACTATGCGCTGTGGATAGCGATGCACAGCAGTCTTGTTCCAGCGATAGATACATATCAGTACTCTTCCTATGCCTAATACTACCCCAATATACCCCACTGTCCGTCCCCCCTGTGCACGATTACCCACTTATTCCATCCCCACTATTTGCTGTTTCTTGATAAGAGAACTTTCTGAGGTGGTGGGATTAAGTGATGGCAGGGTGCTTGAAGATGCGGCGGATTCCACAGAAAAAATGAGGTACGGAAACAACAAGACCGGGAGACGGAACTTCATTTACTAGAAGGCAGCTCTGGCAAAATGGGAAGAGAAAACAAAATTCCCTTGGTCAGTGTTAGCGTGGAAGTGATGGTAATGGAAATAGAGCATAGATCGCACAACGTTGCAACAATATTGTGTTGGATCTAGAAGCTGTGCACCTTGAGGTCAACTTTCCTGGACTAAAACACGTTAACATGGGTCACAACTGCGGTTCAATGGGGGGAGTTGGGTATGGTGTAGACATCCAGACTTACCATGCGGCAACGCGTTCAGCCTGGGATTGTCTGAATGTTCACTATGGATTGTAGCGAGGAGAGCAATTCGAGTTAGCTATGCGAGTCAGTGTCTCTTGGGGCATCGGGCCATGGTGGTTGTGAAAGATAATTACAATCTCAGTAACTCGTTAGACGGACGAGAACTAGCATATATAAAGCACCTGAAAGATAATTACAATCTCAGTAACTCGTTAGACGGACGAGAACTGAGGTGCAATGTCGATCTAGTTAAATACTCTAAGGGTCAATGGTAACAATAGGAGAATGTGTTCAGCACGTCTAGTAGAAACGGCGCCCGCAAAGCCACGGCACACGTGCTGTGTGGACTGGTACACGCTTGCGCTCCGACAGGTTGTCGCAGACAAAGGAGAGGATTGATCCGACTTCTGTTGACAGTTCCAACGCGATCATGAGACTACTTTGTCGTCGACCTTGCCATATTCTATGTTCCATCCAGGACAACACACAAACGCTCGACCGTCTGCGAGAGCGGGTGCTGCCCTACTGAAGAATCTGGCTGCCAGACGCCTCCAGTGGCGGCCGAAATTTCTTGAGGGCAGAGATCGAGGCGCAGCGGCAATGCCGGCTGAGAGCCGCCGTGAGAAGCTGTTTCCTGTACTGAGCTTAAAGTTTCGTAAAAACTCACAGTGACCTCATTTCACTTTGCGCCAGCACTATGCTGACCGTCTTCATGTCCCAAATCACATCACGATTTCTCAGGTTCCGTCTCGGATCCGAATCCGGTAATGGGAAAGTGCTGCTACCAGCCGCCGAAATCTCGAAATTCTAGATTGACTCGGGAGTCGTTCACCAAAAATGCATTCTGGCTACACATGAGCAGGAAAATCGGACTCCCTTATGCAGCTTTGCAGTGCCGTAGGCCGGCCACTTTCAGCTGGATATTTGAGAGACTTAAGACCTTGATGTTACTTGAAGTGCAATCACCAAGCCATCGGATCGCTGGGGCTGGCATGATGCAAGCGAAGCAGTGCTAAACATTCAACTTACTATATCAGGATTCAAATTTCGGCACTGTATCAGCAAGCGGTACCTAAAGCACACAAGGTACACTACTCACCATTCGGTCAATATTATCTTACGATACTACAGCCGTGTTCCTTGCCCGATATCGCGTTTCCAGCGTTAATCGGGGATCGTAGACAACAGGCCTCGCCTTTCACCAAAAATGCATTCTGGCTACACATGAGCAGGAAAATCGGACTCCCCTATGCAGCTTTGCAGTGCCGTAGGCCGGCCACTTTCAGCTGAATATTTGAGAGACTTAAGACCTTGATGTTACTTGAAGTGTAATCACCAAGCCATCGGATCGCTGGGGCTGGCATGATGCAAGCGAAGCAGTGCTAAACATTCAACTTACTATATCAGGATTCAAATTTCGGCACTGTATCAGCAAGCGGTACCTAGAGCACACAAGGTACACTACTCACCATTCGGTCAATATTATCTTGCGATACTACAGCCTTGTTCCTTGCCCGATATCGCATTTCCAGCGTTAATCGGGGATCGTAGACAACAGGCCTCGCTGCTATGAGCACCTATCTTTTTCGTTTGTCATATTCTCACCTGATCCAAAGTCCGAAAAAAGCGGAACTTCCCCTCCGTATAATTTATTGATTGCCAAGTGAGGTTTTTACGAACCCCTGTACTTGAATTTTTCAAGATTCGAGTGCCCGGTTTTGATTTAGATATGAGATTCAAAACAGGACACATGGGCGCCTGGGAACCGGGTGTCGGTGAGGACGGAAACACTACTTATGCGTCAACAGAGTAAGGCTGGAATGATGTAAGTACTACATAATTCAGTTATCGGACTCCACTAAATCTTTTGGGGTACTTATGTTTGTCCATCCAAAAGGTTGTTCCATTGCCTCAATGCGGCACTCTCTCGACCATCGGCCCGCGGTCATCAGTTGCCTCATCCAGGTCATGTGCTAGAGGCATCAAAACCGGCATGAGGTTGGCTTCTACTACACCCTAATTGGGCGGCTTGGATGCTTCATGCAGTACGGCTGTTGGGCAATGTGTGACCCCCTATGTTAACTTTCAGGGACCGTGATATAACGGCATGACTAGTCGCACGAAAACGAAAGGATGAAAATCTAGCACCCGACTTGGTATAAAAAGGATTAGAAGGAATCTTTGGAGGCAAGCCACGAGCTACCACGGGATGGTTCGCCAACAAATACTCCAACTCAGCCTCTTCATCGCAATCCGGACCGTATTCTGTAAGATTTACAGCGATATTATATGAGAACGCTACAGCCATACAATGTGACTGGAGAACTCAGACGCCGAATAAAGGGCTGAGTTATTCCGGCCTCGACACCGTCATTGGAGTATTGCACGGTACAAATACTGTTCAGAGGAAGAAGCATAAATGCATTTAGAGGACGGCTTACAGCCACGTATGCAAGGCTTAGTAACAGTTTGCAGTGAGACTGCTGCCAAGCTTCCCACACACAACTATGATTTCATCGTTATTGGCGGTGAGTCAACAACTTCTTTCTCCGCTGACTCTTTCCTAACGCCTCCTCTGTAGGCGGGACAGCTGGACCGGTCATTGCAAACCGCTTATCTGAGGATCCCAAGTTCAAGGTATTACTCGTCGAAGCGGGACCGACGTACGTATATAGAAAATGTATCTTTGAGTGACAAGAGCTGAACGGCATTTGCTAGCTATGAAGGCGTTCTAGTCACGCAAGTACCGGGACTTATGCTCGACGTTCAGTCAAGTGGCTACGACTGGAACTACACAACCATTCCACAGCCAACGATGGGTCAACGGACATTAAACTATCCTAGAGGTTACATCCTTGGTGGATGTAGCGCACACAGTATGAGGGATATTCAGCAGCTCAGCTTCCGGTTGATCAGTTTGTCCCTATACCAGATTCCATGTTTTGGTCTCGTGGCTCTTCTGAAGACTGGGATCGTTGGGCTGAGGTCTCGAAGGACCCGAGTTGGTCCTGGAAGAATGTCCTGCCTCTCATGCGCAAGGTATGTCGTCATTTCTCTAGCTGAGGAGCCAATGTCTGACTACTCAGGGAAGATTGAACGTTGGACAGAACCTGCAGATCGACACAATGATACCGGGGAATTTGACCCTACCTTCCACGGTTTCCATGGGATAGTCGGCATCTCAAGCCCTGGGTTCCCGGCCGAGATTGACTCTCGCGTCCTTCAAACAACTAAGCAGTTGGATGAATTTCCCTTCATTATTGACTATAATGCCGGCCGTCCTATCGGATTAGGTAGGTTCATCCACTCACCCCGAAATATATATGACCTGATGGTGCGGATTTACCATCAGCTTGGTATCAAGGGAACGTCGATCATGGCGTTAGAAGCAGCGCAGCAACGGCCTACCTGGCTCCTCATTTTCTGAATCGCTCCAATCTTCATACTCTAGTCAACACCAGAGTGACTCGTCTCCTCTCAACAAACAATGACTCCAAGGACTTCAGGACCATTGAGCTCGGGAACGACGTCCGTGAGTGGTGGACAATCTCCTGAACCCCTCATACTAGTAGCTTAACGAGTGACTCCGTCCAGAGTCGCTTTCCTATTTGACGGCAGGGAAAGAAGTCGTACTCTCAGCCGGAGCAATCAATAGCCCTCAAATTCTCCTACAATCAGGGATTGGCGATGAAGCTGAGTTGCGAAATGTCGGAATTACACCCCTCCACCCATTACCGAGTGTTGGTAAAAATATGACGGATCAGCCTTACGTATCTGTTGTTTGGAATTCAAACTCCACAGTCCCACCGTACGTTGCTTCTACTGATTGAAAAGAATGCTTATGTCATTGTTCGACAGAATCAATACAACAGCAGCCATAGAAGAGTGGAAGGCGAACCATACTGGACCATTTACTATGAGCCCGACCGCTTCAAACCACATCGCTTTCCTACGACTGCCCAACAATTCCACGATCTTTGATACAGTACAAGATCCCGCCGCCGGTCCAAATACACCCCATATGGAGCTTACCCCGCTTGTGAGTGACCTCATACTAGTCCTCGGGAATGATTGTTGATTCTGATGGCACTACCCTGCAGGACAACGGAGGACTTCGTCAAACAGCCAATGGGACATTCGTGAGCATGGGGATCACTTTCCTCACACCTACATCGCGTGAGCTGAGTTTCTCGTTGATATCGTGCATCATGATACTTATACTATTTAGGTGGATCTGTTACCATAACCAGCTCTAATCCTTTCGATCCTCCACAGATTGACCCAAATCTGCTTGCTTCTGACTTTGACATTTTTACTTTCCGTGAGAGTGTGAGGGCTTCGCAGCGATTCTTCGGAGCTCCTGCATGGAACAATTACGTCGTTGGGCCATTCCAGCCTCCAGAAGATGCTAACACATCTGATGACGATTTGGATTCATACCTACGTCAAAATTCTATCCCAGCCTCACATGCATCCGGAACGTGCGCTATGTCAGCGAAAAATGCACAATACGGAGTGGTCGACCCGGATCTTCTCGTTAAAGGCGTTAAAGGCCTGAGAGTCGTCGATGCATCTGTGTTTGTATGTTTTACTCTCATACCAATGCAACGTTCCTCTTTCTCATAGACTGTCCATAGCCGTCCATCCCAGCCGGTCACACACAGGTGCCGGTGTACGTTGTTGCGGAGAAGGCTGCAGAGATGATCAAATCCGATTGGTCCGAGTCATTGAAAAACTAAGTCCGAGGGAACAATGCTAGCATCTCCTCATCAGTCTTTAGTTCTCCACTCGGTGCACAAATTAAAAGAATGTTGAATTCGTCTTCTTCTCTTTTCTTCAATACGGAATATCTGGTGTATTGGAATATTGTGGGTACTTTGACTGTACCTTGGTACAAATAGTGGATGAAATCTTCAATATATGTAGTGTAACT